>JASCZW010000362.1:0-284629 GCA_034211315.2 Aedes japonicus | reverse complement strand
ACACAACCCCACATTTAGTGACGAATTATAGGATTTTTTTTTTCAAAAGGGCGAATCTAACAATGAGAGGCTCTCTCCTCTCTCGCTCTCTTTCATTTATTACAGCGTCATTATAAATCTTTTGAGGGATTCTTTAGTACAGATAGAAACACAATAGTGTTGGCTACCATACTCTACAAATAGTTGAATGAAAAACGTAACGCTGAATGGAATATGAATGAAAGAGAAAGTAATCAAAGAGAGTCTTTCAAATGCAGATTCGCCCTAATGAAAAAAAAAAAACCCTAGAATTATTAAACAGTTCGTGGGAATTTCGCAATTGTGTAAAAATCGCGACTAGAAGCAAGTAGTTCACTTTGAGTTTTTGGCATCCTTATGTTGGCGCCTTTTGGCTAAAGAATGCGAAACACGTCGAATAATGCGGCATACAGACGATGTACATGCGCCGGAAAAATCGGCAATTGCGATCTGCATCGACCCTTGAACACCAAATCGACCACGTTCTAATCGACGGAAAATTCTTCTCCGACATCACCAATGTTCGCACATACCGCAGTGCGAATGTAGATTCGGACCATTACCTAGTAGCAGTATGCATGCGCTCAAAACTTTCGACTGTGGCTAACACGCGTCGAAATCGAGCGCAACGGCTCAACATCGAGCGGCTGCGGGACAACGAAGTGGCCCTAAACTACGCGCAACAGTTAGAGGCGGCACTACCAACGGAAGAGCAGCTAGGCGCCGCTACTCTCGAAGATGGCTGGAGAGATATCCGATCCGCCATAGGTATCACCGCATCAGCAGCACTAGGTACGGCGGCACCGAACCGAAGGAATGACTGGTTCGACAGTGAATGCGTGCAGTTAAAGGAGGAGAAGAATGCAGCAAGGGCGAGAATGTTACAAGTCCGTACAAGAGCGAACGAGGCGCGATATAGACAGGCGCGGAACAGACAAAACTCGGTCTTCCGGAGGAAGAAGCGCCAGCAGGAAGAACGAGATCGCGAAGAGATGGAAGAGCTGTACCGCGTTAAGGACACACGGAAGTTCTACGAGAAGCTGAACCGCTCTCGCAAAGGTCATATGCCACAGGCCGACATGTGCAGACATACTAACGGGGATATTCTCACGAACGAGCGTGAAATGGTCGAAAGGTGGCGGCAGCATTACGACGAGCATCTAAATGGCGATGCGGCAGAGAACGAAGGTGGCATGGTATTGACCTTGGAAGCACGCGCGGAAGACGATAGATTCCCGGCTCCAGATCCGCAGGAGATTAAGGAGGAGATCGGCCGGCTGAAAAACAACAAGGCCGCTGGCGTAGACCAACTACCAAATGAGCTTCTAAAATACGGTGGTGAAGCACTGGCGAGAGCGCTGCACTGGGTCATTTTCAAGATTTGGGAGGAAGAGGTTTTACCGGAGGAGTGGATGGAAGGAGTCGTGTGTCCCATCTATAAAAAGGGTGACAAGTTGGAGTGCGGCAACTACCGCGCGATCACATTGTTAAGCGCCGCCTACAAGGTACTCTCCCAAATTTTATGCCGCCGTCTATCACCGATTGCAAGAGAGTTCGTTGGGCAATATCAGGCAGGATTTATGGGCGAACGCGCAACTACGGACCAAGTGTTTGCCATCCGCCAAGTATTGCAAAAATGCCGCGAATACAATGTGCCCACACATCACCTGTTTATCGATTTCAAATCAGCGTACGACACAATTGATCGAGATCAGCTATGGCAGAATATGCACGAATACGGTTTTCCGGACAAACTGACAAGATTGGTCAAGGCAACGATGGATCGAGTGATGTGCGTAGTACGGGTTTCAGGGACATTCTCGAGTCCCTTTGAAACTCGCAGAGGGTTACGGCAGGGTGATGGTCTTTCGTGCTTGCTATTCAACATCGCTTTGGAGGGTGTAATAAGAAGAGCGGGGATAGACACGAGTGGCATGATTTTCAGAAAGTCCGGCCAGTTACTTGGTTTCGCCGATGACATCGACATCATGGCACGGAATTTTGAGAAGGTGGCAGAAATGTACACTCGACTGAAGGCTGAGGCCAAACGGATCGGACTGGCCATTAACGTATCGAAGACAAAGTACATGCTAGGAAGAGGCTCTAGGGAAGAAACGGCGAGTCTCCCAGCTCGAGTTTGTATCGACGGCGATGAAATCGAGGTGGTCAACGAATTCGTGTACTTGGGCTCACTGGTGACCGCCGATAACGACACCAGCAGAGAAATTCAGAGGCGTATTATGGCAGGAAACCGTGCTTATTTTGGACTCCGCAAAACTCTCCGGTCGAAAAAAGTTCGCCATCGCACGAAATTAACCATCTACAAAACGCTGATTAGACCGGTAGTCCTCTATGGACATGAAGCGTGGACTATGCGCGCAGAGGACCAACGCGCCCTTGGAGTTTTCGAACGGAAGGTGTTGCGTACCATCTACGGCGGAGTGCAGATGGAAGACGGATCGTGGAGAAGGCGAATGAACCATCAGTTGCATCAGCTGCTAGGAGAACCTACAATCGTCCACACCACAAAGATCGGGCGATTACGATGGGCCGGGCATGTCACCAGAATGTCGGATAACAACCCGGCAAAAATGGTTCTCGTCAATAATCCGACTGGAACACGACGAAGAGGTGCGCAGCGCGCAAGGTGGATCGACCAGGTGGAGGATGATCTGCGGACACTCCGCAGACTGTGCGGCTGGCGACAGCTGGCCATGGACCGAGTGCAATGGAGACGACTTCTATGTACAGCAAGGGACACACAGGCCTTAGGCTATTTGGTAAGGTATCGACCCTTGAACATACAAAAGCGTACAATCTCAAGGCTACCAATAATTGCACTAATGGGTGAATGTGTCGTGATCTATATGGATTAAATCGAAATTTCAGTATTGATTACATATTCACGTTGTACGTCAACATGCGAACATACTAACCTGGTTTCATCGACTTCTAAATTCGGTCGAAAAATTTACAAGACAATTATAACAGTACTTTTCTGAAGAGGAAATCCCATAAAGAAATTTTTATCGTCCCAGTTGTTAATAGTGATGCGAGCACGCATTTTGTATTGATGACGTGCCAATTGTAAACCTTCGATGCTTTTATATTCATCATCATCGTTCTCTAAGAATCGCCAATACAACCCATCCCAAACGTGTCGATTTTGTTTATACGTGTCTCCAGTCAAACTTTAAATCTTTTCCAAAAACTGATTGAATTTACAAGTTATTGCCAACACAAACTAGAGTGAAGAAAATAAATAAATAGATATTCTGACATTTCACACGCTTAGTGCTGCTAAACCAAGTCAGACCACCGTTTAAATTAAATGTCGCTTATCTTAAACCCGATCATTTTTAAACTGTGTTTAGTGGTTAAGCGATTGTGAAGAAATCGGAAAAACGTTGAGCTAGGTTTAAAATTTACTTAAACCTTGTTTGAAATTTAAGTGTAGCTGAAGAAATTGGCCCTTAGCTTTTTTTATCACCATCCGAAAAAAATCCATTTTTTTTATTGCAAATGTTAGACCCAAATGATGTTGTTCCAATACTATGTTGGCCATGCTGTAGAAACTGCCATCAAATCAAGGAATCAAAACAGGGGTGCATTCAAAAAGATGGCACTTCACGGATTTCGGAAGATTTACAATCATTCAAACCACAGTTATATTTTAACGCATTTATTATTCATTCTAGCATTTCGTTACGCGAGCGCACAAACATAAATAGTTTTTTGTTTATTTTACAGTAATAATATCATTTTCCAGTACCTATCCTTCTTAACATGATCATCTACTAACGTTTACATTTTTTTTGTGTAGCCACTGATTTTACTTTGTTTTAAATATTCCATTCCAGCATAACATGTGTATCTTCTCGTATATGTTACGTAGGACGAAGGATATACTCACTCGAAGCAATAAAAACAATAACAGCAATATTAATAATTGAAACGCATTGCATGGACTCCCAGCGTGCGATCCAATCCGGTGACACAGATGTAATTGATTTTTTTTTTCGTCTCTCTGCTACACAATATTTGAATAATGAATTAAAATGTGAAAAATAATAACTACGAAAAAATCATTCCCTCTATTTCCTGTGCCGAGAAGAGATAGCGGGATCGAGGAGTGGATCAATCGAACTTTTTGTTTCCCGAATTCAGCAATCGCTAGCATTTAGTATTCTTTTATTTGTGCTACATTTTGTAGGCTGAACAAAAAACAATTTTGCAAAATTCATCAATATTTGAGAGGTTATTGTGGTTTTTTTTTCATCGCCACATCCGATCAACGCGGTTGGATTCGGTTTGACTGCGTTTGATGGGATGGAAAACAAACCTCGAGCACGGAGTGACCGTATCCTAGGCACAATAATGCAAATGAAATTTTAAAATATTTCATAATCCCCTTGGTAACACAAAACGTCGCCCGCTCTGCCTGGACTATGAACTGCCTAAAGTGGAGATAACTTGTATCTCGTTTACAAGCGTCATCCATCCCGTTGGTTGTGCCTAGCGATGACGCAGCAGGATTATTTATTGCGTCGTAGTAGGCCGGATTTTTTCGCCATGTTGATCGGCCGATGAACAGGATAGATAGGTATATTATTTGTGTTTTTTAATGGTTTGTTGATTTTGAAAGCCTGCACTCAACCAGGCAGTCATTGATTTGCGGGTCGCCGTGATAAAATGTTAATTAATTACTGCTTTGTTTCTAGTGAAAAATATTACTGGAGGTGGTGTAGGTGAGTGATCATAATTCATGCCACGCACCACTGAAACTAGCCAGGAAAAAATCGGATGTATGTTAATGTACTCTGCGCTTCCGGGAGTCCGTATTGTCAATGGAAAATAATTAGCAACACAGGATTCCCTGAAATGTAATATACTTCCGATTTGTAATTAAACACGACAGGTCGATCGATGTCGAGTGAAGTTTCCTTCGTACGGCTCTCCGTAAATTTAATATGAAAAGTATCGTAATGCGATGAATTATTCAATGTGTGGAAAACGTCATGAAAAATTCATTCTTTCACAAAACGTTCCATTCCGAGCCCCGTTTTCAAGAGGATGGTTAATAAATGAATGTTTAAAATAATTATTTTTTGTCACCCGCATGCTGGTTTTTATCAGAGGCTTGACATTTCCGAGCTGCCCCGTTTGGAATCCTTTTGTTGCGCCCTGAATGGCAGCAGGCCGCTAGGCTCGTGGCACTTTTGCTCTTTTGACAGGCCCAGCTGCAAATTGGCAGGGCACGCGTGTGGTGTGAAATTTAACCCGGATTTTTTTTTCTCTGTCTCATCTCCACCGCCGTTGGATTTGTCCGTAGGTCCGCCTTGCAAATATCGGGTCATTTATGAATAAATAAATGAAATATAACCCTCATTGTTTTATTTTTGCCCTCTCTCTCTTGGATGGATCGCGTAAAAAGCCACAGGGTTGTAGACCGGACCTCTCTAAATTATTGAATGTTCATTTTGTCCTGCAGGCGAGAAGTGCGGTCTACGACCCTGATGTACGTCCTGTCCTCACTCCCTTATCTCCGCCGGTCGCTTTGATTATTTATCACTAAAAACTCATTATCAATTGAACATTTGATTAATAATTGCTTTTAACACTTGTGCTTTGCATTTAACAACATTTTTTTTTTCTGTGCTACCTCTTTTTCCCGCTTTTGATTTCGTTCCAACAGTTTAGCATAATACAATTGCGGTTAAGCTTTCTTTTTTTTTTTTGCAACTGCTGGCCCTATTAGTATAATCAAAAAGTAATTAAGCGTTAGATGTGGATGTATGCTGAAATCGAAAGAAACGAAACATTAGTAATATCATCGGAGAGACGGTTTTTTTCGTTGTCGATTCTTTGTTTTATCAGAAACAGAAGCGATTGAATCAATAAGATTATCATAATTAGGTTACAAATCTTGGTTTGGCTTTCTTAACTAGTAGACATTTATTCATTAGAAAATTTGTTTCAATCCTAAGCATTTTAGTTTCGTGTATGTAGCGTGTTTCGTATTAAAAGTAGTATTTAGAATAATATGTTAAGTAATTTCAAATAACACCGTATTACTGTTTGTGTTTGTGTTTAACGATACATAAGTTGGGTTGGTAACTAAAGTACAAGAGCTGGTAAACTGGAGAACTCTTTCCGCCTAGTTGTTATGTAAGTGTGTGTCTATTTGGTCGCCAAAAGTGTCTTCAAGTGTAGTTGTTTGGTGTTGGTGAAAGTTTCATTTTTTAAATTCTATCTAACATTAGCAGGTCGACACGTTCTAGTTTATTCTATTATCATAAGGTTTTGTTTTGCGTGTGTTGTTGTTCTTCCATAACTGTTACTGATCGTGTAGTGGTTGGTGTGTGGCTGATGTTTTTACGAATGGTGTTGAGTGCCGGGTGGTGCTCGATAGCCAGGGTAGGTCGCATTGAGGGCATTTTTGGCGAAGAAATCGGCATAATCCTAGAACGAGACACAGAAACAAAGGAAGAAAAAAACAAACATGTAAAGGGTTAATAACAATTTACAACACTGATTTGGTAGCGACATATTTGTTATGTAATGGCAGGGGAAAATATCTTTCTTCAAAATATTTATCAGAGTTAACCCAATTACTTGGCCTTTTTTTTGATCAAATTCTTACTACATCTGATTTTTTTATCGTTTTTATTCTTATCTCTTTTGATTGAAGGCTTTATTGACTATTTATGTTCTAAATAGAAAGGTTTTTCCATAAATAGACAAGAAACAGTAATTTTCTTAAATTTTCTTCCGGTTCTAGATATTTTTCACGCGTATTCAATCTACAATGTGCATTCTTTTTCAATTTTTCTGTTCTAAAGGGTGTTTCACACCAAATTGCATCGCGGTAAAAACGTTGTTTAAAATGACCCAATGGGTATTTTTTCTTGAAAATAGGTGAAAGTAGTTTAGAGTGTTTTTGTTGTTGTATTTTTATCCCTGTCAGTTTTTCGAAAATTGGAAAAAATGGCATCACCACGTACATAGTGCGGCAGGCCCCAAATTGTGCGAAACTTCAAAATACGATGAAAAACCACGGGTCCGGAAACAGTACACCCAGATGCTGACGAAGCCTCATTGTTTCATCATGGATGATGAGACTTAAGTAAAGGCCGACTTTCGGCAGCTTCCGAGGCTACTGTTCTTCACCGCCCAGCACAAGTTTGATGTTTCGGAGGAAGCAAGGAAGCAGAAACTTCCAAAGTTTGCCAAGAACTACACGATTTGGCAAGCGATCTGCTCATGGGGTAAACGGAGTGCACCGTTCGTGACTAGCGGGACTGTAAACGGGGAGATCTACCTCAACGATTGTCTACTAAAGAGTCTGCTTCCTCTGTTAAAACAACACGATGGCCCTACGATCTCCAGGCAGGATCTAGCTTCGTGCCACTATTCAAATGTTGTCCTGGAGTGATACGAAGCCAACGGGGTGACTTTCGTACCCAAGGAGATGAATCTCCTCCCCAACGCACCGGAATTAAGGCCGATTGAAAAATACGGGGCTATTATGAAGCCGGCACTACGGAAGCTTCCCAAGGAGGTCAAATCTGAGGAAGACATGAAGAAAAAGTGGGTTTCCTACAGAAGAAGCTGCAGCTGAATGTTGTCCAGAACCTAATTTGTGGAGTTAAGTGGAGTTAGGATAGGTCAACTAGTGAGTTTTATACTGCGTTTTAACATACGCCTGCACTTAGAAACACGTACTGTTAATAAATAACGCAATCTGCCAAGATCTATTAGTGGAAAGACCGGTGGGAATAAAACCGGATCGTCCCTTAGTTACGTGGTTAAAAGCGCAGCAAAAAAGACCTCCTGTTCAACATTGCGCTAGAAGGAGTTATAAAACATCCAGCTATAACATGCGGGGCACGAGTTTCCATAAATCCAGTACAACACATTGTTCCAGGCGGTTACTGAGCAGTAAACCTGGCTGACTGGTGAATCAGAAAAAGATGGATTAAGGGTGAATACGTTGTAGACTAAGTAGGGCTGACCGAGCGCGGTAGACCTCGCTAAGGCAAAAGTGTGATTATCGATAGAAGGCATTGGTGGATAATTGGTGACGTCAAATAACGACTACAGCAGAGAAATTCAGAGACGCATAATAGCCGGAATGACCGTAAGGTCTGAAAAACTTCACTGCCGTACTAAGTGTACCATGTACAAGACGCTGATAAGACCGCTAGATCCCTAAGGGGCTCGAAACGTGCTCGAGAAGGACCATTCTTGGCGATATATCTGAAACGTATGGAGAAAAAGAATGATCCAGGAGCTGGCACAACTCTATGGTTAACCAAGTATCCAGTAAGCTAGAGCTGAAAGGGTACAAAGGGTGGTCGCGTTGTAAGGATGTCAGATAAGATTCTTACAAAAAGCTAAGCTGAGTCTCTTGGTAAAGCATTGTAGTGCAGGTGTGCCCCTGGAGTGGCATAGGTCCAGCAAAAGTAAGTAAGTACTTAGGTCGACTATGCGGTGAAGTATTATTGGGTCGAGGGTATTGAGTAGAACTACAATATCTTAAAAATGTAGCAAACAATACTAAAAAGTATAAACTAACAGCCACAACTTTGCTTGGTTTCCCAAGCAAATCTTGATTAAAAAGATTGTACTACAGGTATTACAGGCAAACAGACAGGTGTCAGACATTATAGATTTTTGACAGATGTGTATCTGCCCAAGACAAACTTCTGTTCATTGTACAAGAAGTGTACTGAAAGATTTAGAGTAATTAATCTGTACCTATTTCAGTACAATGCAGTTTACTGTACTCAAGGAGTTCAAATGTTATCAATCCGTAATTATTGGAACTCAAAGTAATCAAAAGCAATTCAAAAGTAATTTGAGTACCGCTTACGTATTTTAATGCACCTTAAAGCAAAGTATCAGAAGGTGTATTCAAATAATCAATATTTAATTAATGGTATCATTAAGTAATCAAAATGTATCAAGGTATATTAAATGAAGTCTATATTTATTTGCAATGTTAATGGCGAGTGCTTTTTGTAATTAAGTAGAACAGGACATAATTATGATATTTTCGTTTTGTTTCAAATCTGTTTAGACTCTCTAATGGCTTAAAGTTGCCTTTAAGTGAAACGCCGATGGTCTGTATCCGCAATAATCACGACTTATCACACCCAAGATCTGTAGTAAAACTATTGATTTCATAAGTTTGGGATATTGTGTACAATTTCACACGATCATAACGTCGTTATTCTGCATTGATAATATATAAAAACTACGGCGGGCTTTGTTCCGCTTTGATCGATTTTATGATTCAATAATTCCGAGATTTCATGGTTTAATTTTTGTTTTAAAGTAACTTCAAGCCAGACTTGTTTTATTTGTCACATCAATTTTTTTTATCATTCATTCACGATCGATAACAGATTGCCAAATTCAAATCATCAACATCCTTATTTTTCGCTGCCAAAATCGTACGTGCACTCAACGAATTCCGGTTCTTATAATTCTGAAGGATGTTTGGGAAAACACTCGTAATAAGTTCCTCTTTCGTCGTTGTGAAATGACGGATATTAATCGGAAAGGAAATCAATCCGGTGAAAACGTCAACTGGTACTTCTCCATTGCCAATCGCCAAAGATTGAATCGAGAAAATCTCGGCTGACGGATCGGCAAGGCAACTAGCATATTTGTCGTCAACTTTAGCATATCGTCACAAATACGAAAGCGTAACGCAAACCTGGAAATTGCGAGCTGTTTAGTGGAATACCAGTAACTAGAAAATAAGAAGAAAGATTGGTAATTTCTATTTAATTCCAACCACCTTTATTGTGTATCTTGACATCAAGATAGACAATATAGGTAGACAACATTAAGCGGAAATTACAAAGATTTCTTCTCATTTTCCAGTTAAGGCAAGCGTTGAATTCATTGTGTGCGTAGAAAAGTCGAAAATAGGACAAAAAGACCGAAGTACATATTCGGACTGTTTTGATATTTCGTCAGTTCGGACATATCACGGCTACCAAAGTAAATGAAATACCTCACTGATTGCACAAATATCTCCGAAATTATCGAAGTCCCGCTAAGATTCACTTGAGTGATCGTTCACGAACAATACACTTCATTCCAAGTCTAATAATTAATGCTTAAAAATTAATTGGAATGCAGCATCAACTGTACCAACAGCAGAACAATAACGACACCAGTGAAATTGCGCAATGGCAGGTGGACCATCAACATCATTTACGATCCATGTCAAGGATAACTCGATCAAAACAAAAAAAAAACCATACATAATGTATTAAATATATATATCATTTTCGAAGTTATTATTTTTCCTCTAATTTTGTTTAACTTTCTCTAAAAGAAAGTCATTTGGCATAAAGGCCGTTTGGCATAATGACCATTTGGCATAAAACAAGGAAAAAATTAAAAACTATTACGCTCATTTGGCATAAACAACATATTGGCATAAATATCGGAAGGTGAAAGCTGCTTCAGCTTCCGTGGGCATAATAATAATTTGGCATAATTTAGGCATTCAAAGTTCAATTGGTATTAAGGTCCTTTGGCATTGGCACCGAACAGCTTGAGAAAGATAATTTGAGGTAGTTTAACTTCAACTACCAGTTCTCAGGGCAGATCCGGTTGAGAGTCCCTATAAAGAGACACGACAAGAGTGAAGCCACTTTTACCTATCGGGGCTACCTATCGAGTAGCCCATCTGAATCATACATCGACGCAAAATGAGAACTAATCGAAATAAGTATTGCATATTCCTATTTGCGTGACTCTTTATAGGGGCTCTAGTCTGGTTCTTTTCTATTTTGGAAAGAAGCACACAAGTGTTGCCAGATCAGTGGAAATGCAGTCCAAAAGTGCTTCTGAAAATCCTCTAGGACTTTTTATCAATGAACATTATAGTTCTGTGATGGTGATTAATGGTCAAGGTCATTATTCAGTTGAAATGTTGCATTTGATAATATAAACTCAACTGAACAAGCTGAAATAGTTTATTATCATTGATTAATCATTGATTAAGCACACTTTTGAAAAGCATTACCATATAGGAGAACTGTTCCATTATTCATCTCATGATCTATTATTCATATTAATCGTAATGTAGGTATGATCTACCAATCTATACTAGATGCTATACTTGTATCGAGGTCTTTTATCGTGAGGCTATTTTGCTTATATAATTCTAGATACACAATTTTGAAGTAAACGCAGTTTTCAGAGTGTGCATCGGCAATGGACGATGTATTAACTCAACAGAGCAATCAGAACATGAAATCACGAAGGCGCAAATAATAACGTCGTAAAAGGAAGAGACATATTGTGTGGAATAGGTTTTACAACAGAACCAATGACAAGAAAATCAGAACCGCTAGACTGAACTATGTTCGATACATTATCATATAGAATTGATCACGGGAGTATACTAAAAAGAGCCCTAGAATATATAGTAGGACCCGCATATTCATGGCAAAACTGCCATTGGCAAAACATTAGGTGGACTGGAATTTATATCACAGAATGGCACAAAGTTGCTCCAGACAAACAGGAGATGAAGCAACTCACATACTACAAAAGACTGAGGAAATTACAAAGGAATAACGAAGACAAGGAAAACTTGTAGACGTGACACCGACAAACTAAATAACAAAAAGACAAAAAGACGAAACGCCACCACACAAAACAGGGGACATGGACAGGACAGGATTCAAAATTCTAAAACGTAGTTCCTTCCGAATCATTTGCAAAAGCGCCTTTTTGGGCGACATGTTTACGCAACGATATCATCAAAGGTCTGGCGTAAAAAAATTAAAGTGTAATTAATAAAGAAGGGAGTTTGTCAGAAGTAGCCAATTTCCCATCTACATGAGAGGCTCTAGGAGTGGACAGCAATTTATTGCTAGAACGAATAAAAATTTACTTTTACCTGTCACTTGGGTAGCTTGGTAAAAGATTATGTGCCCGATCGGATACTACCATTCAAATGCTCTCCGCTCGTTCTCAACTTGTATCTTTCCGTTCTAGCAATAAATTACTGTCCACTCCTAGAGCCTCTCATGTAGATGGATAATTATCTGCTTCTGACAAATTTCATCATTGATCGTTACTCCGCTCATTGGAAGAATACAAAAAGTAACAATCAAAGTTAAAGATGGGAGATTACAATACTCCCTATATTGGCCTTTTTGTGACAACTAAGATTCAGACGGTTCGAATATATTATTCTAAACATAACTAAGCAATACATACTTTTAGTCAATCCAAAAATTCACTGTTCAACATCAGAGAAGAAAACATTTGATTTTCAAATATCAATTTCAACCCTGAAAACTATGAATGCTCTATTTTGAAGAACAGCTCATTCAAAAAGAATGGAATATTACGATGGATAAAACACTATGGCAATGATATTATCAGTGGCTAGATAGTCCCTAAAGAAAATGGAAATAGTTTTGCCTCAGGAAGTACCAGCACATCGGCCAAAGCTGAACGATTCACCCCTCAGAAAATAGGTCACACGAACACACTTTCATAGATTCTGTCAAAATAGCATACCGAATAAAAAAAATCAAAGATTCTAGTATCGAAAAACGCAAGCATGTGTAGCAAATTGCAAGGTTCAAGGTGTACTTGGGACCAAGGAGTTTTAGAGAAGTGAACCAATTTTTAAGCGCTTATTGCCTATTCATTGTTGGTATTATTATTATTATTATTATTATGATATTGTGACATTCATCTTACAACATTCATCTACATGAATAAAACTTAAACTAAACAAACTAAACAAACACATTTTAACTCAGCAATCGTTGTCTAAAACTCTTAGTACTAATACAAAAGTCAAACAAAGGTAGACCGGTATAGGGTCACGCCATGGTAGGAACCTCAGCGCATAGCGAACAAACCGTGACTGAACTGCTTCAATCCTCGCTGTCCAGGTTCCAGTATATGGACTCCACACCACAGCAGCATACTCCAGAACGGATCGTACCAACGAGTAGTACAACGCACGTAAACAGTATGGATCTCTGAATTCGTGGGCAATTCTAAAGATAAATCCCATGTTTCGGTTAGCTTTAGAGATTACAAATGAATAATGCTCTCTAAAGGTGAGCTTCATGTCCAGATGCACTCCAAGGTCTTTGATCACGGACACTCTCTCCACATGCTCACCACCAATGTTGTAATTCCATGCGATTGGATCTTTCTTGCGAGTGAATGAGATCACCGAGCATTTGTTGGTGCTGATGGTTAGCTCGTTGATTCCGCACCATTTCGTAAAAACATCTACGAGTCTATTGAGGTCCTGACAGTCTTCGATTGAGCTAACAATACAACACCCTCGTGGAAGTACAGCGCACACATCGTTAAAAAACAAGGAAAATAACCGGAGGAACACCGGAGGAGTTTGAAAAATAGCTAGACTGGGCTGTCCCAACTTTCACAGCCAAGCGACGATCCATCAAATAGGATTTTAACCAGTTGACGAAGTTTGGTGCAGCTCCCATCCGTTGTATCTTCGATCAATACGATCGAAAGTTGCCTTCAAATCGGTGTATGTAGTGTCTATTTGAGCCCCATTCTCCATATTTCCATATTGTTGATATTATGCTAATGACATTATGCCAAATGGTCAATATGCCAAATGACCACTTGGATTCTATATTATTTCAAGAGTGTTATGCCAAAGACCACTTAGATCAAGTTATTGTTATGCCAAATGAAATTACGCAAAACGACTTTATTTAACAGGGGGCTACCCCTTTTTTCGAGTTATGCGCAGTCTTACTTTTGCCACTCTGTTTTATATATGTATACTAGCTGACCCGGCGAACTTTGTTCCGCTTTATCCAACGTCGCATACAGAGCTCCACACTGCATGTGTTTGATGAATTTTCCATTGTTCATGTCTCTATCGAGTGTCATTGATAAGGATGAACGAAATTGTTGTTGTCATGATCATTTTGATTTCCATCTTGCTGATGATAGAGCTATCACTAATTTATTTACCAAAAACAGACTAATTTTTAAAACGGAAACACGTTAATTTCGAGTACTTTTTCAAACAAACGTATCTGATTTTGTAAACAAAGAGGGGAAGTAAATTTCTCAAAACTCTCAGCCCCCTCACGGAAAGCAGCATCACCATCATGTTATTCCTGGAAATGTTATTCCTGTTGTGTTGGTCGCGCTGGTTTGCATGAAAGTACTAAGGGTTTCAAAAATTTTACGTTTGAATCTTACTTCCCCTCTTTGTTTACAAAATCAGATACGTCTGGTTGAAAAACTACTCGAGAAATGTTCAACACTTTGAAAAATTTTCACGTCCAATGTATGCGAAATCTCACCTAACTGATCTGTGATCAGAAATTCACAAATGTTACGTGACGTTGGTAAGTTTGATGTAAATTCCACGTCATGCTCACATATGATCAATTCTAGTGTGTATGCGTTAGTTAGTTTAAGTGTCTGACATTCCTGCGAAAGAAGAGTTACGTGATTTTCAGGTATGCAAAAAATAAACAATATGGCAAGTTATTGGAAGAGCTTCTTCAGGATTTAAAATTTAATAGCAACTTGCTGCGAATATTGGACGGTAATAGTATTTTAATATGGTATTCTATCGTGGTTTTATGTAACTTATTACGTTTCGGCGGAAACGTACATCATACTTAAGGCTGAAGCTGGCAGGATTGGGCTTGTGATTAATGTGTTGAAAACAAAATACATGTTGGGAGGAGGCTCACGAGAAGACAATGTTAGCCTCCTAGCACGAGTTCAGATCGACGGTGATGAAATCGAGGTAGTAGACGAATTCGTGTATCTGGGCTCCTTGGTGACCGCCGATAACGACACCAGCAGAAAAATATAAAGACGCATTATGGCTGGCAATCGTGCCTACTTTGGACTCCAAAGCACGCTAAGATCGAACAAAGTTTGCCGAAAAACAAAGTTGACCATCTACAAGACATTAATTAGACCGGTAATTCTCTATGGCCACGAAACATTGGCATTGCTAGTGGAGGACCAATGCGCCTTTGGAGTCTTTGAACAAAAGGTGCTGCGTACCATCTACGGTGGAGTGCAGATGGAAGACGGAACGTGGAGGAGGCGAATGAACCACGAATTGCACCAATTGCTGGGAGAACCTCCCATCGTACACATCGCAAAAATCGGTCGACTACGATGGGCTAGGCATGTCGTAAGAATGTCGGACGACAGCCCTGTGAAAATGGTTCCAGAGACGAGCCACAATCCCACGAGACTTGAACCCTTGCTTTGTGGTTCATAGTTTTGATCGTATGAAAATTGTACGGATAATTTCCGTGAATGTCAGACGATCAACTTATTCAGAGTTTGGAAGAGTTGGAGTATGACAACATTTCGTCTTAATCATCTTAATACCCTTTTGACTAGTTTGAGTCCTTGTAAAATTGAAATTTAAGTATAAACATCAAAAGTGTCACAATGTTTAATAAAATATATTTGTTATTGAAATCAGCGAAATGGTCTTTCGTAAATTTGTGCATATTTACCGGTCAACCTGAAGTGTCAAAGATGATCGTGAACCGGATCAATAAAAGAATGTGATCAACAAAAAGCTAGTTTCTTTGGAAGATTGTCCACCGAGTACTGCAGAAGAGAAATCATGGAAAAAGTAGGAATCTGCGCTGTGGTTCAGGATTTACAGTAACTTATGGTGATTACTTCGAGTGAGATATTGAATAACCATCAACCTTCTCTTTCGATCTCGCGTTCTGTGGATGACAGTTTTGTCAATAGTGAAGCTCTCGCTCATGCGAGCAGCTACCCGTAGTCTACTAGCACTTGTTTACTGAAATGCCGCGTAAATCATCTGATCGCAGTTTTCATTACAACGCCAATCGACGGGCATAATCTTGCTAAATTGCCAAAAGTGAATAAGCAAAGCGTTGGACTAATTAGTGATCACTTGGCATGTTCAAATTTGGACTACATCTGGACTGTGAATTTGCAATACTATAATCGATTTCTGAGCTCATTCCGCTCTTCACGATCTACTAAATTAGTCCGAGAAAAGGAAGGATATCCTCAGTAGAACCCAGACTGGCGAATTGACGGAAACCAAGCGTCTCCAGCATGAAGGAATAGTTGCAAAATATCACGTAATACACCGAGAGCAATTCCACGGTGAAGTTCTGCAAACGTTTGATGATGCAATTGGCACACTGTTCAAATCAGAATGCCAGGTAAACGATGAACAATAGATCGATTTAAGCCCGAAGCAAAATATAGGCTGCCTCTCTAAATGATCTATTATTCTAAAGGGTGTTTCGATTAAAATTTGGTCGACTTAAACTTGACGCATTTCCTTTCATCGTGCATTAACATTTTTTGCACACCCCTCATTTTGAAGATGTGTGCGTCTAGCATCATACCTCTATTTTGATTTTGAAATCAGCACTTCAGTTATCAAAATGTCGTCGAAGGAAGAGAAGCAACGCATCAAAATTTTGCATGTGCATGGCGAAAATCCAAATTACTCTCACGCCAAGTCGGCGAAATTGTTGAATGTGGCTAAATCAACTGTTACCAACGTATTAAAAGTGTTTGGTGAACGTTTGTCGACAGCCAGAAAGGCTGGATCAGGAAGAAATCGAAAGGCGGAGGCCACATTGACGACAAAAAGATTTGCCCGCTGTTTCGAGTGGAACCCCAACTTCTCCGTTCGAGATGTCGCAAAGAAGCTGGGAGTGGCGCCTTCAATCGTGGATAGAGCTAAAACGAGCTGGACTGTTGACTTACAAGAAAGTGGTGACTCCAAATCGCGACGATAAACAAAACCCGTTGGCCAAAGCACGAGCTGACGAAAATTGATTGCGTGGTACAGGAAGATGAAACTTACGTCAAGGCAGACTTTAAACAGCTTCCTGGACAGGAATTTTATACGGTAACCGAACGGAGAAAGGTGACAGATATTTTCCAGCACATTGAGCTGTCAAAGTTCGCCAAGAAATATCTGATGTGGCAGGCCATCTGTACCTGTGGCTTGAAGAGCAACGTTTACATAGCGACCGGAACCGTCAACCAGGAAATTTATCTGAGCGAGTGCCTACAAAAACGTCTACGGCTTTTTCTGAAGCGACACAATTGTTCCGTTCTATTTTGGCCAGATTTGGCTTCTTGGCATCTTGCCATGGAGTGGTATGCTGCCAACAACGTTCAAGTGGTGCCCAAGGATTAGAACCCGCTCAGCACGCCAGAGCTCCGCCCAATTGAACAATATTGGGCCATACTGAAGCAGAAACTTAAGAAGATTCAAAAAGCTGCAGTGAGCGAGAAACAGTTGAAGGCAAACTGGCGTTTTGCGGCGAGTAAAGTGGACAAGGATACTGTACAAAATCGTAAGGCAGGTGTTAAACGAAATACCCGGCAATTCGCATTTAGTAAAAAGGAAGCTTAACTGAATATTTCTCCTGTATTCTGTATTAACTGAAACACATGGCACCCTTTAATTTAAAATGCACGTACCATTGACATGAAATTCATATCCAACAAGACGGAATTTCACGGGAAAGTTGCTTGATTTAATATGTGGCTTTCACTAAAATTTCACGTAAGATGTACGTGAAAATCGTGTCTGATTTGCCTGACTTATCACGTAGATGCTTTGAGCTAAACTTTGTTCAGCTATTGTACATGTCATTTCGCTAAAAGTTACGTGAAAATTGGGGTGAATGAAAACCATCCATGTTTTCACGTAAATCGGACGTGAACATTTTTCAGAGTGAATGACATCAGGCACAATAATGGAGAATTCGGGAAATGAGAATCCACAATTACTACTAACGTCGACAGCAGCATAGGGAATCCTTCACCTCCATTGTTTGATCTACGTTGTCTCTCAGTTCCATTTTATATTGTCCTTGAGATAGTGAGACACAAACGATCAATCGATTACTACCATACGAAAATTATTGAGTTTTCTTGACGTTTGTCTTGACAACATGACGGGACAAAGCTCAAGGCTACTTCGATATATTTAAATGACGGTGCGTTCAAAACATGTCCCAGAAAACCAGGGGCCGAAAACGTTTTGTTTTCTCAGTTTTCTCTAATGTACACTACAATGTCGTATTAGAAACATCTATCTAAGACTTTTGCGTACTCTTTCAGCAGATAGCAACTAAGACTCAAAATTTCTTGTACAAAGGTCCCCAAACAAAAAAAATACCGATTTCTAACTAGAACCTAATAACGAGATGAAATTCATTAAATTAAACCATCTAGGTGCACGTGACATGAGGGGATGCCACATTTGCGTCGATGCTTACTCAAAGGACAGGTTCATCTAGTTTATCCATATACCAGCTGCACATCAGGTGTTTGACGATCCTATCCGAACCCCAAAACAGACAGGACCGGTTTTTTTTTCTAGCTGCTCCTCACACAGTTCTAGAAGAGGCCTTCTCGTCCCGAGAGACGAGTAGCGTACAGTAGAAAAGACCACGTCCGGTACAACTTTTTCAACACATCACCGAGTGGGGGGAGAATTTTTCCAAATGATATTTGACCGACCGCACGGCCGAAAAAAAAAAGTGATGTCCATCCCCAGGGATGATTCGATTTTCTGGCACTCGCTCGTCGTCCACTGAATTCTAGAGCATTTGTGACAGAGCCGAACCACCACCAACCCGGCAGCACATTCTGTCTACATAGAGTTAGTGTCACGAAATATTGGATTCACGTGCAACATGGAAGGGTCAGTTTACGCATTCGGATGGCTGTGGCCGTGATCGGTTCATCGGAGAACCGGGCCACCGGAGCAACGCTCCAAGGCTGGACAATATTGAATTAAATAAAGCTGAAAACGTGACGTTCGTGTGCATTGGAGTAGATACCGGAGGAGCGTTTGGTCTTTTCCGTTTGTTGCTTGTTGGTTAGCATTGTTGAACCAGCACGTACTGAATGGTTCTGTGTCTGCTGAATGCAATCTGCGGCAGGGTATGGTAAGGGGGCGTGGTTGTCGAGGGTGACGGAATATTTTTTGTTGTGAGAGGCGTGTTGTTCGTAGTCCGGCGATTTCCGCGAGTTTTGTCCGTACGACTGTAGTCTGCTGACAAATAGATGAGATAGTTGTTCGCTCGCTAGGGTGGTCCTCGGAATTGGTTCATCCAATTACGTGACTGTAGTAAGCCGGTTCCTCTGAGCTACTCCAATCATCACAAGCCACAAGGCAAAGTAAAACGAATTTTTTTTTGTCCTGTCTGGAAATAGCTTAACCCATTCAGTAGATGAATAGAACAGGGATAACGAAAGAAGAAAAATGTCATTTGAAATACAACCGCCACCGACCGTTAGGTGAAGGATACAACTGGGCTCGAGCCGATGAATGCATTTAGTTCTCGATTCAATGTTCTACATGGTGCAGCACGGATGGGCCCTTCGCTGACGACGATGATGAAGCACGTGAAATGATCATACAAAAAACGCAGTAAAAAAGTGCACGGACTAATCCTCTGTAGGGGGCCTTCGTCATCAAAATAATCATATTATTTAGGCTTTCATCTTGGTTATTGCGGATGCGTGAGATGCACCTGGAATCATGGCAACCGGATCATGGTGAAAGCTAGTTTTTATTCATTTCCTAGAAATAATTTGCACACACTGCAATGGGGAGAATCCACAACGGGTGGAAAAAAAACTAATCCATATAAACCCAGCCTCTGGAAATGATCCCCCATGTACAACACGCAAAAACACACGTCCGAATCGGATTGTCACATTTTCAACTTGGGCTTCGTTCCACAACATCCTGTGAGGATAAACCATATCACGTGAACCGGGATTCTACCTACTCTGAAGGATTATAAAGTCCTATCGCCGGCTGGCTGCTTGGTTGTCCTCTAGTCCGATTCCAGTCTTCACAGTCAAGCGAATATTATTCATCACGGCTGGGCCGGGATCAGATTTCAGTTTGGATGTTACTTTTTTTTTTAGGGAGGGTCCTAGGCTGGCAAAAAACATATCCCAGAGAACCGTGTTCCAAATTAAATATCCATTCGGAATGATATTGGTGGGAAGAGGGGGGGGGGGCTATTTGTTAATAAGTTATTGAGAAAGCGAGAATATGCGTAACGTCCATGGGTGATGGTCGTTCCGATGCCCAGTTACTATAGATCAGGGCAACTCGTTAGTTTAATGTAGTAAACTACTAGGAGGGAACGTGCAGAACTTTTATGTTGAGATTGGCTGTGCGTATTTCTGATTGTTTGAAATAAGGCTGATAGATTAATGCTTGTAGGGATACATCCTTACGTTACGCCATGCGATGAGGAGGATCCGATGTACTTGTTTCAGGCCCGAATTTCGTTTTGCTCTGTAACCGGCCTAAGGGATCTTAAGATGAAATTTGTCATTCGGGTTCAAATTGCATGAATGTTTTTCCAATTTGCTTGGTGACCGATATGCTTTATCGGTTTACAATTTTCAATCATTTTAATCATTTTACACGAGACTTTGAGCTTGAGCACTTAAAAGAAAACGACGAGGAGGATACTGGACGGGATTCACTAAGGCAACATTTTTAGCCCGGGAGTTGGAAGGTGATGGCTTTGTTGGGTTCCAGTGACCCATTTTAGAATGCCTGGTTATTCTCGTCCATTACGAAGCCACTTTTACTAACAACAAGTCCCGCATAGACACAGAAAACAAAAAATAAACGGGGAAATACTATCGACCATCACACATTTTGAGGCGGAAATTTTCCGATTTCACAGTTTGTTCAAGTGGAATTACGAAATATTTTTTGATTTTTTTGTCGCGAAAACGATGCAGCAAAAACAAAACACGCCAGTTCAAGAGCACGGTTTGCTGCGATCAAGTTGAGAGCAAAAAGTAGGCTTATCGTGAAAGCCATAAGCTAGTTCTAAGAAAGAAAAAAGGAAGGATTTAATGTGAGTCTATGGATCCAATGGATTGAGTCTATCGATCAAACTCTTAGTGCTTCATAGCAACAATATGGATATATGTTTTATGATGCAGGTTTAAAATTGATTAAAACTGTTTTCGCTCAAAATTTATTAGGCCTGCATAATTCTCGATTGGGAAAGTAGTTTTGAGCATTTTTCGGAATCTAATAAAATGTTCATTAATATTGCCCAGGATACAAAAAAGAAGAACTAGCGATTTCCATCGGTTTTCTCAAATCTCGATTAGCAGGCAGTTCACAATTGAAAACGGACACAGTAATTCTAAAATTTTCATTTCTCAATGCTGATTGAAAACTATCCACGTAGTAAGTGGGCGGTCTGTTCATTATGCGTCAGAAAGTTTTGAGACTCTCACTATCTTACCACTCAAACCGCTCAACCTAGTTCTAAAAACTTTTACTCCACGTGTCAGTCATTGTTTACAAACAGACTGGTTTAATTGAATTTGTTGGGATTCCCGAAGATTTTGTGAAAAATGTACGAAAAGTTTGTAATCCTCAGATTACTTCACGCCCAAAAGCTAGTTACGGATATCATGGATCTTGTAAAATGTTCAGAAGCTACTGTTTTTCGAGTCAAGGCATCGATTGGACTCCCAACGGTACCGGTTTGTGAGAACACCAGCGGTGATACAGTCCATTATAAAAAAAACCCGCATTAATCCATCGATGGTGAGACTGAACCCTTCTTACACTTCACCAGAATTATGAACTCAAATGTGGCCAGTACGGTACTGGATACATATATTCATCAGAAGTTCCAGGAAGATCCAGGAATATTGAAAATATAACATATCAAATATTCTTGGATCTTCCTGGAATTTCTGTTTATTAAATGAATTTTTTGACAATCCTGAAAGCATTGTTCATCGATGTGATTAAAATATTGCCATTAATAGTGCTTAGCGACCTGTTTATGTTAGTTATATAAAAGGGGAAATTACATAAATGTTAGCAATTTCATACAATCAGTCCATAGAATGAATTATTAGACAATTCTGAGCGTCAATTTTGATTAGCGATATGGATTCAAGATGCTTAATAAGTACATGTTCGTTGAAAGTAGTAAATGGAGACTTTGTGTAATTTTCGAATATACTCGTTGCAGTTCAAAACCAGACCACTCGAGCCAATCGATGCTGCTCTAATTCTATAGAGTCGCATAGTGTGGCTAGTCCGCTGTATGTGCTATACAACGCACCAGATGCGACACAATAGAATGCAAGCGGAATCGATGGGTGTGATTGGTCTTGTTTGGTTTTGCACTGCAACGTGTATATTTTCATCTCACAATTATGTGCTCTCAGGTATTGTTTTGGTCATATCTCCATGAAGGATTATCCAATCATAATGAAATTTTGACCAGTTATTTGGAGATTTTAGATTTTGGAGATAACTTTAATTTGGCACCAACAAAACTAAAATCGGTACACAAATAGCTCAGTATGTAATCGGAGGCTAAACTGTTTGATTACTATAATAATAGGCCGTCAAGTACTGTTTCGTTCATATCTTCGTAACGAAATGCCCGAATGAAAAAATCAATAACGTTCTATGGGAATGTTGTAGCTTTCATTTGCCGTCAACAAAACTGAAATCGGTTCACAAATGGCTGAGAAACCGATGTGACATTATTTGTAACCCACACACACACATACACACATATACACACACCCATACATACACACAGACATGAGCTCAGTTCGTCGAGCTGAGTCAAATGGTATATGACACTCGGCCCTGTGGGCTTCGGATAAAAAGTCGAGTTTTCAAGCGATCTTAATGCCCTTCTATTGATGTAAGAAGGGTAAAAAGTAACTTGTAATCCCATTTGAAGCATGAGAAAAATGGCAAGATAGGCTAATGTATCAGAAGCAACAGAAAAGCGATGAAATAACACTTTCAAGAAAAATCCATAGCTCGAGTTAAAAGACGCTTCATTACTGACATAATTAAAGAAGTCAGAGTGGAGCCAAACAAGAAACTGATTAATGAACTGAAGAAGACGTCCATCGTCATTCTGTTCTCGAACGAGAGGCTGTTTACTATGACAGCGTGTCCAATCACTTAAGTACATCAAATTCCCGTTTCGGACCAAGCATCCAGCAGGGTAGAAAGTGTCCGAATTTGTTGCTTTAAGAATCTTTAAGAATCATGTTTTGCCTTGGATTAAATCTACCTACGGCAAGGATGCGAATATTGTGTTCCAGCACGACGGAGCCCATGCGCGCTCGTCAAAGAAAACTCAAAAGTAGTTGAAGGACATATGCCCATAGGACAATTCTGGTTCAAAGAGACGTGGCCAAATAGCTCGCCTGACCTAAATCCTCTGGATTTCAGTGTACATTGAAGCACGTGTATGTGAACATTCTTACTCGAACTTAAACTCTCTACTAAGCTCCATAACAAAATATTGGAGAGAAATGTCATCTGTTAATATTGTAAATTGTTCCATCCTAGAAAAGCGGTCAACAAAAGAGTGCACTAACTTCCTTAGCTCCGGCACTTTCAACGACTTATTCATCTTAAATTATTATTTTTTTCCGTCGGCCTATTTTCGCACATGGTGACAATCACCGACGCACGGAGACGACTCCACCACCTGGACCCTACCTATCGACCCATGACTATGAACCGGGACCAACGGCTTTACTTCCCTTCCGAAGGAAGACATGACCAAGATTTTTTTCGCCTCAGAAAAACCACCGACGTCGACTGGGATTGAACCCAGCCCCATTGGGGTGCCACAAGTAGCAGTTACGCTCGCCACTACACCACCGGCGCAGGAAAATCTTAAAATTCTAGGATTTTTTTTTCAAAAGGGCGAATCTAACAATGAGAGGCTCTCTCCTCTCTCTCTTTTTCATTTATTACAGCGTCATTATAAATCTTTTGAGGGATTCTTTAGTACAGATAGAAACACAACAGTGCTGGCTACCATACTCTACAAATAGTTGAATGAAAAACGTAACGCTGAATGGAATATGAGTGAAAGAGAAAGTAATCAAAAAGAGTCTCTCAATTGCACATTCTCCCTAATAAAAAAAAAACCCTAGAATTGATCTTATATAAAATATACATTTGCTGTTAAGCCAAGGAAAGCCTTCCTCACAATCCCATCCAATTTTCAACATCAGATGTCTATGAAGGCAGCACAAGCTCTTGGCATCTTCTCAAAAAAACATCAATACTTCCTTTCCATCTCTGTTGATCATAACGACCTGGCTAGGTGTTGAGAAAAGAGAACGATGGATGAAGAACCTGTCACACTCAAAGCAGCTCTCTGCTTGCAATTTGGCCGGTTTGATTCATTTTAATGAAATTTTGGGTGAAACTGCTTCAGGCTTCAGTTTCTAAAATGCAGTCGATGGAACAAAAAGACCGTGAGACAATCTTTCACGGAACGATATTGGAAACTCAAAAATAGACTGCTTCTTGTGTTATGAAACGATTCGGAGATCGTTTAACTGTCGATTGAAAGCAAATGAGTGTAAGAAAAGGTGTTTTGTACAGCATAATTAAGTATCACAAATGTAAGCCCAATTATTTCACGCAAAACTTTTTCGCCAGACACAGAAGGCCCTTCTTCGGGAGCTTGGTGCGGGAGATAAAGCGTGTTCGGAAATATTTTTGGTAACTTTGTCACATTTGTGGTCTGAGTCAACGTAAGATTTTTTTGCAGTGTAGTGGTTTAGCTGTGAGTGGATACTTTCACGTCGTCGTGCACTTTTAAGTTGTAGTTTTGAAAATGGCGTCTCGATAAAAGGAGCTCCGAAATCTTATTTGGACAAGTGGTTTGAAAATCCTAATCGTTCTCAGAAAACAATCAGAAACTCGGTTGGCGTGACGCAACAAACGGTGTCGAATGTCATCAGAAAGTTTCCACGAACCAAAAACGATCAGAGGAACCCAATCAAGCAGTCGAAAAGGGGAACATGCAACAAACAAGATTAGAAACAAGTGGTCAAAGTATTCAAGAGGAAACCGAATGTATCGGTCAGAGATGTTTCCAAAAATGTGGACGTAGCTAAGTTAACTGTGCAGGAAATTAAAGTGAAATATGGACTAAGGTCATTCAAAGACCAGAAAAACCTCACCGAGATGGTAAACAGCTTAAACAAGCGAAAAGTCGTGCCCGAGAACTATATGATTCGCTGTTAACCAAACATACAGGTTACATCGTACAAGGTAATGAAATATACGTGAGGGCTGACTTTTCACAATTATCTGGTAATAAATTCTACACTTCAAAAGACAGAAGAAGCCTAGAGTCTTTCGAAAAATCCTGAAGTTTTAAGTGTCGCAAGCCATGTTCTGGTTCCGTTCAAAAATCTGTCCACTTTCCCCGTTGGACCCGGTTCTCGGAAGACTACCATGGGTGGCCACAATGGCCGAATATTGCCAAAATGGCCAGCAATGGTCTTGGTGTCGCCAGCCATGTTTTGGTACCCCACGGGTCCCCTGAATATAATCAGAACTACGGAATGTTCGATACTGTATCAAAAACAAGGACAAATTTGTGATCGCTTGAGAACAGAAGGTAGAAAAATTTCAGGAAAGTATCTCGTTTGGCAGTGGCAAAGAGTGCCTCAAAACGCCCCTTGCCACTTCTAAAGTAGCATTCTCAAAACACCCTATTTCCGCTCGATTTGGTATCTTGCCACTACTCAACAGTAACGAAGAACTGGTGCGAGGAAAATATTGTCATGTTAATGTTTTTTTATGGATTTGACTCAAGTTTCTGTGGCGTGATGGCCAAATCCGTTCATAATTGTATATCTGTACTCAAAATGCCACGCGGCTGTCAAAAAATGCCCTACCGTGAGCCATTTTTTTGTAAGAAATCTATTGGAAGTGAATGCATCCAACGAAGATATTGCTGATATCATCTCATGTTGTTTAAATAGTTTTTGAATCTTGGTTGTTACCAGGGGTCATATAGAAGTTTTCTAAGCGGATAAGTAGCAATTGTACTACATAGTCATCATCCTTCCCATTGCCTCGTGATAGATATTACGGACAGTTGTTCGTTCCCGAAGGGCTTTCCATAAGCAATCTGTATAAGAGTAAGACACATGACAGCTTGTGGGGTGTGATCTGCTTAATACTCCGTTACCAACGCAACGCTATAACATCCGTTGATAATCAGAGTATGACAGGCTGATATGACATTAGCGGGCAGTGAACGGTCGTCAATGGGCATTCCCATGCTCCACATCATTTTAATTCCCCATGAAAAAGTCTTGCAGATAATCCTAGGAAACATCCTCATTTTTTTTTAAATTATTAAATTATTTAATCTAAACACAGTGTCTAAACACAAGTCGAGTTATTAGTACGAGACACTGAAGAAGTCTGCACATTGTAGACGAAATGCGCGTATCTGTCGAAGATAAGCAAAGGTAGTTGGAATTAAATGGAGAATACTATTTTTTCTTCTAATTTCTAGTTACAGGCATTCAACTAAACAGTTCAAACCCTCTAGGATTTATTTAATCTTCAAATCTTAATATGGATTCTAAAATGTCTCAATAAATTTGTGCACTTGTAGTCAGCATTACAATACAGCTTCTGTCTTGACGATCCAAGATAAAAAAAACAAGGTTTGAATATCCAATATCGTTTTTATTAATAAATAGAAAACTATGCTTCTATAAGGTTCTTCTTTTTTCTTTCCATTTCAAGTTTATTGCTTAACACAATTGGCTTGGAGGGCGAACCCGAATTTATTGCAACACAGTTAATTTACTATAAAATTTCATCTGTTTATCGAATAAAAATCATACTTGGAGGGCAGTTTTTTGTTTGTATTATGCTCAGTATACTCGAATTGGAAATTGTGTGCTAAAATTTTCGACTCTTTCGCTTCACGCCATCTATTAGAGTTTGTACAGTCGTATTCTGTACCTTTTTAAATTTTCGATCCTCTTTCTTTGCATGTCATTTGCATTCTTTACCTCCTCTTTGGGCTTGCTGAGTTCCCACTTCATCAGGGCCCAATAAGTTTCGATTGGATGTAGATCAGGACAGTTTGGTAGATTCACAAAATTAACCGATTTAGTCTCATACCATTCCAGCACGCTTTTAAAATTGGAAAATGAAGCTAAATGCAGACAAAGCAGCGGTTTTTTTTATTATGCTGCTCCGAAAAATGGCAATACACAGTATTTTGGAGACAGCCAGTCTTGTAAATTTCACCATTGATGGTGCTTATTGTGACAAAAAATTTGCTTTACTTTCCACATGTGCAGATAACCTGCCAAATGAGGAACTTCCCGCTGATGGTCATTTAACGAGGCAGAACGGTCGCGCCTGGCACGCACGAAGACTAGCGATAGTAGGGGACGTACGTGTACGAGCCGGCGATCCGCCAGATTCCACAGGACAATGCTGCCTGTAACCGCATATCAGTCCCATATTGAAAAACAGCAAACCGAGAAAACGATCATTCAAGTTGAGAATGCATTTTTCTTGATTCAGCCAGTATGGCGTACTTTTTTACTCCTTATTTTGATAGTTTATATGTAATAGTATGCATTGTTTACTATACAATAAAAAAAATTAAAAAAATGTGTTTGAGGAAAAAAACGCATTGGGACAAAATATGCAGTTACTTTGTCCATCAAGCATAAATGTAACCGCATACCAGTCCCATTCTGTTTGTTCAACAATATCGCTCTGATGCGGTATGCTTTGTCATGGGGTTCGCTCAAATATTACGTAAGACATTTTCCAACCATTTTAACTCTCCCTTCACCATGTAGTACATTCATAAGATATGATCAACACCCCTCTCTTTCCATGTAACGTGGCCAAAAATGTAGAATTATAAATTTTGAACACAAAAAGATGCGAAACCTGCTTCCGTTATTTAGCGTATTATGTAATATTTGACCGACTGGAACGAGTTGAAAATTACTGCTCTAAGCTTGTGTTTTACAGAGATTTCACATTTCTTTACGAAATAAAAATGTCCTAGAGGAAAACCAAGAGTTACTTTGGTGATAGTGATGAAAGGAAACGAAGATGTCGACAAAGATTGTGGATTTGATGCGAGAGCTGGTAAGTTATTTCTATCTAAAATCGTGAAAAAATGCAAAGGTTTTGATCGAATTCCACTTCTTTCTTGTCGGAAAAGAAAGAAAGGGATCATGGCCATTGGATAATGTGAGCCAATTCTTATTTTCAAATGCAGATCAGTTTAAAAGCACTCTGGTGAGGATGCAACATGTGGAAGTTTTTGTTCCATACAAGCGGAAAAACTTGTGTCAGTGGATCTTCAAGGTGATGTAGCTTTATATGCTCCATCCTCAAATGTAGATCAAGAGAAGGTCCGTGATGCATTGAATGACGTTTCACGTTTTATACATGTGGATAAAGATTCATATAGTAGCTTTTTTGCCACAGAGACGGAGACAATGAACACCGGAACAAAAAAATCGCAAAAAAACAATTTCGGAATCGTGATTTAACAGAAAGACGGCGCGGCGCCTTGCTCTTGTTATAATTTTAGAGAATTTTGGATGCGTCAACGAGTGCGACCATTAGGATTCCAAGGTATATTATCGTGAAGTAAGGATCCCTGTATCTTCACTACAGTAACTCTGTAAAAGGTGAGGACTTGAAGTGCTGCAAATTATTTACAAACAAATAAGAAAAACTAATTTCAGCTGACGACTTTGATCTGGAAGGCCAATTGAAAAAGAAGAGCCAAACTCGAGGCATTGACGCTGAAAGGAAAAACCAATTAACTTAAAACCATTTTTCCATTGGTTGAGGAAAAGAAGAAGAGATCTTTAATTGAATTGACCCAAACGGGACAAATGGGAGACTGATTGGTAGAATGGATTTTTATTCCAATATTATTCCTGTTTATAATTACATTTTTTGCTTAATTTATTATTTTATTATGTCTCTAAGGAAGATTAAACATTTCAGAAGTAAAACCATAATTCTAAAAGGTGTTAAATATTTTTATTTTACTGCCACTTCTAAAACGGGACTCATATGCGGTTACTTTCAAGATGGGACAAACCGACCTGATATTTTTTTCACATTTTTTGTAACTAACTGCTAAATTTTATTATTGCTTTCGAAAATATGATAAAAAATAAGGCAATTACGCAACATAACTCAAAAACGTCAAAAAGTAATATGGGACTGATATGCGGTTACAGGCAGAATGGTTGTCTATACCGACGGTTCGAAAAGTGAAAACGATTGTTCAGCCTTCCGAAAGCCACCAGCCTTCCGTACACCATAAAGAGAGTTGTTTCGATCCCGAGTGTCAGTGCCGAATCGGTGATCTTCACGGATTCAACCAGCTGTCTAGATGGCCTTAGGAAATCGAAAAGTTAGTGTGAAACAAACCCATTCGCTTCTGCTAGATTCCACGACATACTGGGATCAACGGGAACACCCCCGACGATCGACTCGCGAACCAGGATAGAGTACAACACGCCGTACATATGCCTATTCCGGGCGAAGATGCACTGCAAGCAGTGAAACAAGCGATATGACGCCGATGGGACCAGCAGTGGCACGAATCTAGAGACGCAGAATAGGGTGAAGAACGATATGCGCAGGTGGACGGACCAGGCCAACCTAGCCGAACATTCCTGCTTCAAGCTGGGTTACTTAAGTAACTTCGAGAAGAAGAAGACACCAATGATTATGATGAAGAAAAACAATAGAATGAAGTGAAGAAGGGAAATAATAAGAAGAAAAATATAAGGGAGAGAGATCAGCTTTGACGTATGTTTCGTCATGCATCGGGCAGCAACTGTATTTGGTCAACATCAGCGTGCAGAGCTTTCTAGCAGGGGTCTTGGCAACAGTTTGCTGCAATCCTTCAACGTGGCTTGGGATTTTTGGTACCTTGTATGCACACTACCAAAATCTCGTGTAAATTTCTGTCCCTGAGACCGACACATGCCAGCGTCCTTTAGCACATAAGAATGTGTTGAAAGAGATGAGAAAATAAATTCAACTGAACACATCTTTTATCGAATTGCGTCAGGAGACATAATATTACACGAAATCTTTCTCTACGTTCCCCGATTATTACATTCCCCGACTTTACGTTCCCGCACTATTTACAAACAGGAATTAGGTCTCGTGTAAAATTCATAATTTCTAAGTGTGTGCATGTAATTTCACTCTTGCCTTGACCTTCTGGACGTAACATTGCGAAACGCTGACCTTTTTTTGGCAACATCACGTGTTGAAATGTTTCGGATTTCGGATAAAATTATCCTTAACCTTTCCCTCCGTTTTCCTACATGATGCTCCCGAGCTTTTTTCTGATCCAAAGTCAACCGGTCATTGAAACTTTTTAGTACTCTTGTGACGATTGAATTACAGATTTGCAGTATTTTTCGAAAAGCACGATGGGACAGCTCCGGATTTTCCATGTGAGCGTACAAATGTTTTTCACTTGTCTCACTTCCGTCTCGGCCGTGACAAACCACACAACTACGCAGTTTACGGAAACATACACTTCAAAGAGGAACTATGCAAAATTTGGTTAATTTCTGTTCACTGAGAAAAAAGCTACAGCCAGATGTAAGTGTTGCAATAATTTCGTGTTTGCCCTTTATTGTCTGTTCTGAACATAGTGGTCTACTAGCACTTCAACAGTTATAAATCGAGCATTATTATGTGGCAAGTACAATCATACGCAATCATACCTTCGGAGTCGAGCCTTTACGCAAAACTCTTAGACCAAAACCATCGGCATCAAACCCAACCTCTCCCAGCATGGTGTCGCTTTTTAGCCCACTCTTTGACCGGATGCCAGTTTTATTTCAAAACCATGGTTAGAAATGAATGGGATTCGACCCAATTGTCCAATAGTTCTGCCGGTAAAAATAAAACAAATATGTTTTAAAAAGTTACATCACAAAATAAATTTTTCATTCGATGACGGTTCTACAAAAAGCAACAGTTTACAGGATGTTTGAAGGATTGACATCCAGTCAAGGCTGATCTGTTTCTAGCTATCCACTCGCATTTCCCATTCCAATAAACCAATCGATTGTAGACTTTCATATGAATGCAAATTAAATCTCGTTCACTGAAAATTCATATTCGGAATTACAAGCCTGCCAACAACAAAATAACATATACATAGTCTTGAAGCGAGCTTTCTGCCATTTAATAATTAGAGACTGAAACCGGACCGGTTTGAACCTCGAAGTGATTACGATGATTATCTGCAGAAATTAATTAAGACTAGCACTCGGGCATCGCTTCAAGGGCCGCTCGGACGTTCCATCCATGCCTATTCTATAGCCCCGCTGAAAATCAATTGAATGGCGTTTGCCATAGCAGAGAGTTTGATTATCACTAACCGTGCATGTCCATCGTAATCAGCTGGCAGTGCTGCCAGACCAAACACTTCTCCTGTGGTTCTGTTGTGAAAAGAGATACAATGCCCAAAGCCTACGTACACAAACAACCACGAGAATGCTCAGAGCTGCAGACGAAGCCATAATTGAATAAGCCGATCAGTTATCCCAATTTGTAGTAATCCCGAAATAATAATAATAACAATCATTATTACTATTAACAATATCATAACAACAATGCCACAACGCCACACACAGCCAGTGCAGTTTACAAGGACGACAATTGCCGTGCACCGCCCCCACTGTCCATCAACTGTAGCATAATCCTTTGTCACTTATTACCATCCTGAGTACTGCAACCGAAATTTGCTCACTTCTGTGGGAGTATGGATGGATACGACGCAAATAGACCAGTCAGTGTTGCAAGCGCTGCTTCGGGCTGAGAATATGTACTATATAGTTACTGCCGCTGTGTCAAGTACGAGAGCAACGGGAATCGTCGGGCTACGATAAACACAAACGAAATGCGAGGGAGTACTTTACACATTCATTATAATAACAATTTTCCATCATTTTACCAACTGGCATGTACCGTGGAACGGGGTGACCTTGAGCAGCGGGGTAGCATTGATCGTTTTATGTTGATTATTCTCAAATATATTTTACTCCTATCAAAGATTTTATTTCGACTTTAAGAACTCGAAAAATGCTGTTTTGAAATGCCGTTTAAGGACTCATTCATATTATTATGGTCAGTTGATAAAAGCATTTTAAAACTATTTTGCCTCCAGTAAGTGCATTAAACGGAAAATTGGCATTGAGGGAAGTCATGTGGTTTTAAAACGGCAAAAACATATAACCAAATAGTTTTATAGTAGTCATTGCGAATATAAATTGGCTTTTTAGCAACATCGTGATTTTTTCCAATCGCCATATTGGAATACAAGAAATAATTGAAATTTTGAAAAATAAATGCATCAAGTTTTAAACGTAATGCAAATGAACTGTGGAGACCAATTTCGGCATTATTTCATGTAACCTTGTTGATTTCCATAATTTTTCAGGAACTCATGATTAATTTATCCAATATATTTGTTTTTTTTTTGTAGTTGTAAACAAGTATCATTTTCGAGGCGCATTAATTTTTGGCTTTTAACGTGTCAATGTTCACCAAAAAGTTAAATGCGCATATGATTTGGAGCATGATAGGCCGTAAAAAACTGAATTTGTTCTGGATATTTTGTTTTTGAACAAAATTTCCCGCAACACTAGAATTTATTTTTTAGATATTATTAACTGGTAAAGAAATCAGAAGGGCAGAAAATCGAACATACAGAACAACAAAAACTAACCACGATATAACAGTGGTGTTTGGCAGCTGTGGCCATTTGGCCGTATGCTGGTTTTGATGGCAGCCAATAGGTTTTATGAAGGTTCGTAAGTGGTTATGGTCTTATAAAAGTTTATTAACTTGTTTTCACAACCGTCTATAGAGTAGGCCTCTTTGTACAATTTTCGGCTTTAAAGAAGCATAGAGGAGATGTTAGTAGACAAAATAGTTTTGAATGTAGCTTTATCAACAAAGCCGGGAGGAGTGCTATGTAGACGGCATTTTAAACAATTGTTGAAAAAATGATCAATTTTACCCCCTTTTACGGTACGTACATTTATAGCTACCCTAGTGCGATGGGGATGGCTCAAAATTGTGAAGTTGCGGGAACGGATTACATACGGTGCATTCCCGAGCCTAGGCGAGGCATTCCGACAGACATGGAAAGGAGCAGGAGAAGGACATAAATTGTAGTAGGTGCAAATTTACATTTCATGCCAGGCTAGGTTCCATCACGAAACAAAGCATTTGGCATTTGTGATGTATAAGTTCAAGACGGGTTTGCCGATTCTACTACAAGCGGCCGCTCAACAATGGCGTTGGTTGCTGAGGGAAGAATAAACTTCATCCGAACATTGGATATGTTGCTTGTTTAGTTGATGAGATGATGCAGTCGAGCGAATTGATGCCGTTTTTTGGTTTCGGGATGCCAAAAGGTTCAACAATGTTGTGCGATTCAATGCTCGTGAAACTGCATATAAATTAGGCTTATTAGAAGTATACGTTGGATAAAGCAAATAGTTGGAATAACATGTTTTTTCTTTTCTAGATTGTACAAATTCATGCAGTCATTCGTTCACATGGGAAGAACGTAATTATTTACTGTGGAAAAACAACAGTTAAAACTAATTAAAAACGATGAATAAACTGGAAGAATAGTTGTTCACCACGATGCATCCGTTGTTGTTCATGAACATATAGGGTGAATTGATTCGGTTGTTGCATACATTGGAATCAGCATATTGAAATTGTAATGTTGCATTGCGTATTTCTCTAACCGGAAAGGCTTTGAATCCTGGGACTGTGAGCTTTTTAGTGGAATACCTGTAACTGTCTAGTCGACTATTAGTACACGACACTGAAGAAGTCTGCACATTGTAGACGAAATCTGACAAGATAAGCAATAAAGCTAGTAAGAATTAAATGGAAATTACCACTCTTTCTTTTCATTTTCTAGGGAAAGGCTTTATTTGGAGTGCATTGTTTTTAAATTATCAATATCTCGAACAAAGCTACGATTTGAAATCTCAAACAATTCTACTTCTTATTTCTGCAAATTAGTGTTTTTAGGAATCCATTATTTCCAACAACTCACATAAATTTAAAAATCCACCTTCACATTGAATCTCAGCACAGCACTCTCATAACAGGAAGGTTCATTAAATATTACGCTTCCACACCTCCAACTTTTGAAGTTACGGCACGAGGGCCTGTGTTGTAAAAACATTCCAACGCCATACAGCGTTAGGTTGCTGGATTGAATAAATTTTAATCATCTTTGTCTCGTCGCTAATTGGCAATTGCACACCTAGCGAATTATTTTCCACCTCAAACAAGGACGCACTGTATCAGTATGCAGGGCCAAATTTACGGCTAAGTGAGTTAAGGGCCAATCAAATGGAGGGGTTTTGGAGTTTTAAGAGTTTTATGGGCATTATATTTTATCATAAGACTACGTGTCTCTTTTCTAAACCAGGTGGCATTTCAAAATTTCGAAAGTATGAGCGTTAAGCTGAAGTGAAAAGTTTTCGAATTCTTATAACTCTCATTTGACTGACCAGAATGAATTCATTCATACATCATTTAATCAGAAAAACATTCAAAAATTTTGCACAAATTTTTGAATTAAGTGCTAGTTGTATAAGTAGTTCAAATTTTTACTTAAAAATGACCTTCGTATGCTTACATACCAATGTGCAATATGAACAGGTTTTCCCTTCCCGGGTCCTCAAAAACGGGTAACAAATGATTTGAATTGTTTTTCACTAGATTTCATTCCAAGTTTAATACGGCTATGACCACACCCTACATCAGCAAAATAATGTTGCTTGGTTGCCGGTGTCTGATTTCATAACTGAATTTGCTTCGTACTGTATTTTCGTGACTATTTTCGTTCTGGGCTATACTATTCAACGCTAGGCCAACTTAAATGATTTTAGTGTTCGACCTTAACTCTTAGCTAGTGATTCGCACAACGCTTTGCCCATCCGGTACCGTTCACCGGGCTTTGGTATTAGAGACAAAGCAAGACCGGGTAGGTGCTGGTTGGGAGTGTGGGTTATCAGCTCGGGTCTACATTTTAGGGACTCATCTGCCATAAAATGAGTTTGTACGGCATGCATATAGTTGTACCTATACTACTCATACTTTTACAAGAACAAGAACACTGCAATCATAGCAATATCTGTTCAGGATCATAACGAAGCTATTGTATATTTTTAATTAAAGGCTATAAATTTCAGGCCACGTCATCAAGGGCTTTGCAGGCTTTGCAGTAGGCTTTGCATGGACCACCCCAGGGGCATCAAAAGATAAACCCGGTTCTTTTCAGGACCCCAAAAGAGTTGGGGTTTGAAAGTTAATCGATCATACACCACATTTATTTTCACAAACTCAAATCAAAACATTTCAACATTAGCCAACTATATGTGTGGTGGTATGCATAAATTAGATCATACCATTATTACTATACAATAATGCGGTCCTACGTGAACCTCATGGTTATACCCCTGATATAACTCACTTCTAATTTTTTCAAACATATTTTCAAACTCATGGAAATCATGTTTTCTACCAACACTGGATTTCAGATTTTAACCTCAAATATCTTTGAAGTTCTTCATGTTGCTCCACAAGTTCCTTCTGGGAAATTTTTCTCCAGCATGCTGAGCTACTAAAGTTATTTTACTCTGAAATCTGACCTTCATTAGTACACTGACAGTATTGGCAGAAAATAGGGCTTCAGCATTTAATCCAAACTATCACTGATTTGAGGTGCGCTTAAAAATGCTCTAACGGTCGCAGCTGGGAACACGGTTACGTATTACGTTCATCTTCAGCCGGTCCATCTCTTCCAGTTTTTTTTTTTCAAACATACTGAACCGATGCCAGGTTCGGTCAAAAGACACTTCTTGGTAAAGGCAGAAACTTTCGGCAGGTACTTCGTACTGTATATCTCCTCGTTCACCGCAAGCTCCGGATGAAAAAAACAACGGCTTGGACACTTCTTTTTCGCTGATCGTCAGCCACAAAAAGACCTTCTTCGAGAACTTGACGTCAACGGTTACCTCCTTGATGGGGGTCTTAAAGTACCCGGTCCTCTGCTAGTCGTTGCCCTCAAGCGTCAAGAATGTCTCGTCATTCATTATGACCAAGACGTCATGCTTCGTTAGAAAGCGAAGAAGTTGGTGGAATCGTTTGGTCGGTTCAGCCAACCTCTGAGTCCAAGGCACAGAATGATAAGGCCACCTTGCTCTCGGTCTTCCTCTTCAACTTCTGCTGCACTTCACGGTCGCGCAGCACTGTCGGGCGGCCGAAACCAGGGACCGTATTTTGGATCTCGAAAAGAACGACTTTTTGTGCGAACGCTTGTGAGACAAAACCGATTGTTTTTTTTTTTCGAAATAGTAGAGTTATATCTACATTAGGAACAGTTGATTACGATGATAGTCCTTCTTTTTGTAAAATTCTCGAACTTTCTGTGGTACACCCACCATCAAGTTCCGTACGGTATCCTTAGATATGCCCGCCTTGACAAATCTCCATCTTCTGTTGAAATCATTTGCTTTCTTCTCAGGTTTGAAGAGTTTCCGCTTAATTAGAGCCCAGTACTACTTTTGGACGAAGTTCCGGACATTTTGGTAGATTAGCTGTTTTTGGCACGTACTTGACCTCTTGTACCTTATACCATTCCAGGATGGACTTCGCATGGTGACAAGAGGCCAAATCAGGCCAAAACAGAGCTAGAGAGTCGGGGCTTCTGATAAACGGTAGCAACAGCTTTTGCAGACATTCGGGTGACTGGACCTTTTCCTGTTCTCCAAAGAGGATGTCTCCTGATAGCTTTTGATTGTTTCCTCCTCCAAAAGATTTCAGGCTTTTGAAAATCGCGCTAGGGCGGTCGCCATTTAGAAAATCGTTTCACTACAATTTCCCTAAATTGCTTCATCGCGCGTAACAAGCAAACAACAACTGTTCGAAAATGAATATCATGCGCATGTATCAGTATATGCATGGAAGTAAAATTATTACAAGCACATACTAGGTTCGTTGAAAAGTTTTGAAAGCGGGAATGAAAATACATTTTTTTTGACGAAATCACTTTTAATGCTCCCATAAGATCAAAACACTCCAACAATTTCTCAATCTTATTGTTCCATCACAAAAGTGACATTCCAAGGAATTTTTTGAAGTGTGTGAACAACCAGAAGTCAGAGGGAGCTAAATCTGGCGAATAAGGTAGATGCTGCAACAATTCGTACCCCAATTCACTGATTTTCGCGATGTTTTTTTAGCTGTTTGAGCAGGTGTCTTGACAAAAATGATTTATTTCTTCCGAAAACCGGGTCTATTTTCACAAATTTTTGCATCCAGCTGATCCAAAAGGTAACAATAATAATCAGAGTTGATTGTCTTACTAGTTTGGAGATAATCTACCAATAAAATTCCTTTTGCATCCCAAAAAACTGACTCTAACACCTTCTTGCTCGATTTCTGGACACGAGCACGCTTCGGAGCCGAAGTGCCTGTTTTACATCACTCCTTAGCCTATTGTTTTGATTCTAGATCATGGTGGTAGATCCACACAGAAAAAAATAATTAATTTTAACAAGCGTGTAAACTATCCTCTCGTTTTTTCATGTTCCATACAACAATATTGGCAATCTTTCATACAACTGGTTGGATTCAGGCGTTATCTGGCTTAAATTTTCATGAAATATCCCATTATTTTCTGGCAAATCTAGCATTCCCTTTATGTGCATTAGATGACGCAGAAAATTCAATGTTTCTTTTTATCTGTGCAAGTCTCATCGATAGTGATAAATCGACGCAGAAAATCCATTTTATCCTTTCGAAATTACGCCATATGTTGCTCAGAAAGTCACATTCGAATGTGTTTTTGTGGCATTGTTAGCAATAGCGGCAACCATTGTGCACACGGTTTTTTGAAACCCAAAACTTCAGCCAAAATATGCCATGTTGTTCCATGTGAGATGTCTATGGTTTCAGCTATCATATCCATAGTCGATCGATGATCTTCCAATACCATATGCTGAATTTTCGCTTGATGCATTTTTTGGACGTCCTGAACGTGGATCGTCCACACTTAAACTTTAAAACCCATCGGTGAAAGGTTGGATACTTTAACCATCTTTGTATGGATCTCAGTAGCCGATACACCTTTCAAAACAAAGAATCTTACGAAATTTACGTTTTAAGTCATCGTTTACAATTGTTACTTTCGACCTTTTGACTGTTTTGTGTAAAATTGCTGTCTATCGCAAGTGAGACTTGTTCGCGACCAAATCTGTGCAGATAAAATTTGGAATAAAACAAATTTGCTGTTAGTTCAATCTAAGATGCCTTTTATGCATTTAATTTTGCATTATTAGTCATATTAAAACTAATTGCAGTTACTTAATAAGGCTGCATGAAGAAACTACAAGTTTTTTAGTTTACTCCAGTCGTTAGGGTCTGTGCAGACTTCTCGCAACCGAATTAGCTGCTTTTGTCAAAGATTCTCGAATATTTTCTGTAGTTGTTTGTTGTTTATAATGCGAGAGTTCTCTCTTCACGAGAGTCCAATACCGCTCGAAAGGTTGCAATTCCGGGCAGTTAGGTGGATTCATCTCTTTCGGTACAGCATGGACTCCATTCGCTGTGGAATGGATTGCCGATTGCCAAATTGCCGATTTTTCATGGGTTTACCTTCACCCGCACTGATGAAACTACGCATGCAGCATCAATCATAGTAACCCATGAGTAAGCCGACAAAATTTGACTGTTCTAGCAGTGGAACTCTGCCCGTGATGGCAAAAACAGTGAAGCAACTCCGTTCAGCAGTATGCGCGTTCAAAGAACGGCTCCCCGCCGCGTCGAAACGGACATTGTGCGGTACTTTGTGGACACCGGATACGCCCGTTCCGGCATCTACAACATCTTGGCACTATTAGACAACAGTAAGAGCATCGAAAGAAAGCCCGGTTCCGGACGGCCGACGACCCTGAGCGACAAGAAGCTCCAAAGGATGCTGAAGAGGAAGACCGAAAAGTGGCTACATCACTGGGTGCGCTTGGTCGGGAGGTCGGTTCAACCGGCCAAACAGTGAAAAAGTACCTGGCGAACATGAACATACATGTCAGGAAGCAGAAGTCACGTCCACTGGTTTCGAAGCTGCAGGCAATGACGCAGCGCCATCGGCTGAATAAGATGGTCAACTTGATTTTCCCGGCGAATCGCGACGTGGCGGTGGTGATGGACAACTATCTCACCCTGGATGGCAACGACTGGCACTTCGTATTTTACTTCCCCCACGAAGAAAGTGAGCTCCGAGGTAAAGTTCATTTCAAACACCAAGTTCCACACACCAAGAAGGTGCTGCTGTGGCTGACAATCAGCGAGAAGGGGTGAACGGGGTAATTTATTATACGATATGCCTGCCGGAAGTGGCGTCGTTCATCAAGAAATACCATAAGGATGAAGACGCGATGTTCTGGCCGGAACTGGCGTCGGCCCACTACTCGAAGCGATCGTTGGAGGAGATGGAGCGGCTGAATATCGATTTGGTACCCAAGTCGGCGAATCCGCCCAACGCCGTTCCGTTGCATGACAGTATAATAAGACAGTTTCATTGTCCTTTATCACGCGGGAAAACTTTGTCAAATATTCGCAAAACAACGTGCGAGCCCGAGTTTTAGCCATCACATTCTGTTTATCATTGCGGTTTGGTACAATTTTCACCTTGAACGACGTTTGAAAGAACGTTAACTTGCACTTGCAGGAAAAGCAAGCTCTTTTGCAATTTTTCTAAGTGACAGATCCGGATTTTGATTGCCCAAACAATTGCTTTTCGCACTTGCTCTTCTTTCGACGCCATCTTCGATCTAAAAGCTTGTAGTATCACCAAAAATTAATTTTACATAATGAACAGACATACGTTCATCAGTCTGCGAAATACGAAAAACGCGTTGATGAAGTATTTTCAGAGATATACGTATTGAGGGGTGTCCAAATTTTGTCGTAAACAAGCATTACATATTTCTTCTATTTCAACTTTCTTCTTATTTCAGCTAACTTCGGTGTTCCTTATGTGAAATTTTGTTCCACGAAAACGGCTGTCCATATAAAAGGTGATGATCTGATTTTAGGAATTTATTCAACTAGTAAGAGCCATGAGGTCAAATCGAACCTTTCGATCTTTGAATTTGTAATGTTTGAAATAATTTGTAAAACTCTATGACAAAGCACTCACGACGATACTTAAAATCGACTGTCGGCGTGACTGATTTAGTTTGGGTGGCACGTCGGTGATCAGCGTCAGCCGGTTTTTGTCTAGGTGCTCACTTAACTGAATTTAAGAGTAGCAGATGATCAATTCCATAAATATTTCACTGATCGTAAATTATTGATCGTTATCAGAGGAATGGAATGTTTACTTAAAGCAAATGTCCTATATCAATAAAGGTAGTGCCGTTTAATAACCTATTTATTTATAAGATATTCAACCTTCTTAAAGTTGTGCGGGCCGCGGCCCACGTTTCCCCCCGACATCCGACCCTGCCAGTACATAAAAAGCATCCCCCGCGACGGTTGAAAGAATTTGATTTAATTTTATTGTAACGGCACTCATCAACGACCCATTGTTCTTCGAATCATATCCAGCGTACATTATTTCCGCTCGCATAGGCATAAGCTATTTTTGTGACAATTTCAACGAATATCACACACATTCTGCGGTTGACACTTGGCGCCGGGAGCCCAAAAATGGATTTCACTCCCACGAACAGAAAAACTATTTAGTACCAGTGTTGCGGTAGGTAGAGTTTACGCTTATCAAAATGTTGTTTTAGTGCTGTTGTTTTAATTAACCCACCCGTATTAAAACTGGGGTGTAATCCATATTTATGCTTACTAATGGGAGTGTTTTGGGGGTTTGCGGGTTCACTTCCGGATCGTATGTAATAATATCCTGAATATGGATATGGCTTTGAAAATTTAGGTAAACGGGTTTTATTTTGGTGACACATTGAGGTTAGGCAATCGATGTCGACATAACAATAATACAGCTTTAGAATGAGTACTTACTTTCTGCACTTTACGGGGACGGAAAGCGGGCTGTTGAGCGAGCTTTCGGCGTTCTTCGTTCTCCAGTTCAGATTGTTTCTTTACGTCCGCCGGTGGCCATTTCTGATCTCCGCGCATATTGGTACCGCCTGCAAACAGATAGAAGTAAACAGAATATAATGAGGAAAATTTTAATGATCAGCTGGCGGAAGGACGATAAAAACGCTGTCATTCGCTGGCAGCATAACGAGGTGCACCTCTTATTCTTCATCTGCTATCAAAACAAACGAGACTGACTGAATAGAGTTGTACAAAACTTTGCCCCATGTCAAGTGTCATCATTAACAGGCGAGCGTTTGATGTTTTCATTCGGTTCAAAGGGAAATTTTCGTATCATAGCAAGCCGTTCTTATTTAATAGAAAGAATTGGAAGAGGAAAAAAAAGGGTGAACATGATATCCCTAAAAGTATATTTGTTTGCTGAGCCGAAAAAATCCTCTGAGCTCAAATCAGCAAAACTCGTTGCCATCAGGCAAAGCACAATCTCAACCATCATTGCCAGGGCAGCGCTATTTTATTCAATTTTCTATTTTGACTGACTGAATCCGCTCTCGATTGGAAGGATGGCGAGGGGCGCATGTGAGGTCATCGGTCGGTATTTATGGCAGCCATTATTTATTTATTTAAAGTCGTAAACGATTTTAAATGGGCTTTCCGATCGGATAATCCTTCCGTGTTTAGATTTATGAAAAAAAGCGGGGATGCCGATCAGCAGGTATCAAACCATATCATTGCTGTCGATTTGATGGTGTCGTCGCATTTGGAAAATTTATGAGTTTATTCTTACGATGCTTTCATTTCAATTCCTGAACATTAATCTTACGAGCCAACGCAACAGCATCAATGGTTTTATTTTCCACGTAATGCGATGGCGTCACAATTATTTATCGGGTATCGGCGAAGGCATGATTTGGTTTTATAGGAGAGGTTTCGCTTGCATGCCGGGAAACATCGGAATCCTTTTTTGGGCATTGCGATTTTCTGTTAAATTGATTAGATTAGATGCCATATATTGAAATTGATGGTGGAAGGTATTTCGTAATGGGTTTGGTGATGTAACCGATGGAAGCTGTTTCTGCTGGCAGTTGGCACGTTGGAGGCCATCTGTCACGAAATTTATTGGTAGTGTTAAATCTGACTTACTTGTATCAGTTTTTCTTTTTTATTTTCTTTCAATAACGGTAGCCCTATACAGTAAGTTTCAAAATCTAGCATACACTTTAACGTTCGCGTTTATGTCAAACTTCTGTTGTCAAACAGAAATACTTTTAATTTCACTTTTTTTAGCAGTTCTTTGTGCTGCAAAATAAGAATATGAAAAACACATAGGGAAGCGGAACCTATCTTGAGCTCAATAAGCAGACCTCCAGTGGAAATCGGTGAATATGCACTGAATACCGAGCACTGAGTACGCAAGTTATTCCTTATTTATTCGTTCAATTACCGTTAATCGTTTAGCAACACACAAAACATTCGATTCTGATAATTTTCTTCCAATTTAATACGAAAAAGCTGCCACTGTTATGTATCTATATTTATAATATCACGAAAAACATTCATCCCATCTGTGTAAACAAGTTAACGCTCTCCACTACTACACCCAAAAATGAAGTAGATCATTTGAAAGCACTTCACGTGTGTTGGGTATAACCATGCATATAACCAATACAAAATGAAAGGGTTTGTTTGTTATTCTTCCATGAGAATATTGACAACAAGACTCACCATAACGTTGGGCATAGAAAGCTCTATGCACGATTGAACACGCACACTAGTGTTGATGTGTATGCTATACAGTATGTGAGCAGTGCCGCCAAATTCAACAGAGACGGAAAAATATTTTTATATGAGGGATTTTATTTCTCGGTATATATTGAAGAAATCTACAATTAGAAGTATGTTATATTTGTTTGATCTATGGAAAAATAAAATTGTTCAACTTTGGGCGATTTGTAACACTCTCAAAAAAAGGTGATATTGAAGTACTGTCAAACCCATTTCATTTGAATAAGAGTCATAATAAAATAGTTTGGCAACATCAAGCGATTACGTCGATTGTAAACACGGTTCAGAATAGGTGCAAGCGTATTGAAATTATTGTGAAAATTAATCCCATAGTAATTTATCACATATTCGTAGATTCTCGTGTGGCTAGTGTAATAAGTGAAGTGTGATTTGTATGGTTTGTTCAATTACGCAACGAAAATGTTTGAGGATATAGTGCAATTAAAAAGAAAACTTGGAGTCTGGCTCGATTATATTCCCTAGTACGGTTAGATCAATACGACGAATTTGTAGTGCAAAGGTAAGAAATTGTGTTGAAAATCTGACTGCTCATTATTTTTACGAAATTTAAGTCTCCGAAATGTTTTTGTAGCTTTTAATTTTATTCAAAACCTTATTTTATTTGCCAGGATAATATATTCTTGGTTACTGCGTCCATTTATTGGAGAAATTATAGATCTTTTTATGTTTGAAGTTGGATGACTGCAGATTGTGATGAATATATGTACTATGGTGAGCATAGGTTCCGCTTCCCTATGATGCTCTTCAAAATTGAAAAATAGATTAATAATAAAACAACAAGAATTTCTGCGTCAAAAAATTAGGTGTACTTTTTTTATAACTTTCTGGCTTTGGATTGATTTTGACAAGTTTAATGGCAATCAGTGATTTATGATCTGCTCTGGTTATTTCTATTTTAAAATCAAGACCAAAGTGAAAGTTTGAATGAGATTTTTCAAAATGAAGAGAAAGTAAGCCGATCTTGCCATACTGCAAAAGAAAATCCCATCGGGAAGTTGGTTCTGTGGTGGGATTTACTAGTTCCAAAGTGCAAATGAATGAAGTAATGAAGTGCAAATTTAAATTTTCCTATTTTTCCAATAACAATTCTTCTACTAATACGTTACATGGCAGTGGCATTAAAAAATCATGAAAAAAAATTTAAGGGACGTCGATCTATTTCCAGATGGGTGTACACTAAGGTTTGTTTTTGCACGTGGGATACGTTCCACTTTTAGTATGGAACCGTGTTAAAAGACTAAATAGACTTGATAAATTCATTTATCAACATTTCATTTTTATATTGCTTCGATTTTGTTTGTATACGTTACCTTTCCATGCAATGGTCAAAATACAGTTTTTAAAATGTTGAGTATTCACACCAAAAATTGTGAATTTTTTGAAAATCTGCCATATGATTACTTTTGGCCCACAACGTAAAATGTGATTTGGATTAGGTCGATGAGTTGTTCCGTTCTGGAGTTATCGCCGAAAACAACTCGTGTAAAAAAAACCGTGCAAACAAAAAAAACCTTAGTGTATTCGATATCCTCAAATTTGAGCAAATCAGTATTCCGTTGGCAGATTCGTGTAGAAATTCCGGACACGGGAGTTGGCAATACACTGCGGGCGATCGTTTTGATTTGGGAAGTTCTACACCATGTACGTTTTCTATCCGGATTGTTTTTTGGCCCTCTGGGCGAAACTTTGCAAAACATCAAGGGTTGTCACAACTTCTCGTTGCTTCGCTTCACACATCCAACCACAGCGATGGTGCACCTTGAATCTACGACCTTTGGTTAAGAACTGTCAAAGGCTGGCATTGTCGTAGGTAAACAATTAGCATAGTTGCGAAAAGTGATAAGATGAGATTTTTGTTGTATTTTATTTTGAATTCGTGTAATTAAATCATTTGTTGTTCTACCTAACATCTAGTTAAAAGATATAAAGTTCTCAGCTTTGATAAGTGTCAGCGTTTATAATGCCACACACATATTAGTTTTACTATGTATAAAAAATAACAGGTAGATGTGAGAGTTAAATAATGCTAAATTTAATCTAATTCTAAAACGATTTCGATTAATAACACTAATAGTACGGGTTGTCATGCAAGTACGGACAGATTCATGGATAAAAGATGAACACTAAACGTTAGTACCCAACATGCAAACTTCCATAAGAATCTAACCTAAATTAAATTATATATTCATTCTCCCAAAGGAATTTGGTAACATCCTGCAAGAAAAACCGTTACAAAATCGGAATATTCTGTCTGGTTGTGTCTTGGTCAAGTGTTCCGAAATGTTCAGATTTCACTTAAAATCACCAATCTCCAGGTTTTTTGTGCGTGGTTCCTGGTTATCGTGCAGCTCCTGGATCGTAGTCCACTGCCCACTTTCTGGAACCTTTGGAGGACCCTTGAAACGGTCGAATAATGTAGGGTACATGTCCCTTTACTCAGCCTTATATGCAGTGGTCGATTACATTTTTATTTGTAACGGATTGCGAAGCTGGAATCAATATTAGGCTAGTTACAGTTTGTTTGTTGTTCTAAACCACGCAGAGTTTTATTTAAATGATAACTTTTTAGAAGGAAATATTTGCTCATCGCCATGAAGCTATGAAGATATGAATATGAAAGATATGAAGAGAAACTGTTGGTAGTTCCGTTAGTGTACTGCAGGTTGTGAAAAATTAAATAAAAGTAGTGGAAATTGATCGAGTACTACCTTTCAAATAGACCTGCCTTCAATTGTAACTACTTCTATTCAATTTTTCACAGGCTGCCGTATACAAATGAAAAACACTTTTTCTTCATATCTCTCAACTAGAAAATAAGAAAAAAGATTAATTTTTTCCATTTAATTCCAACTTCCTTTATTGCTTATCTTGGCAGATACGCATATTTTGTCTACAATTTGCAGACTTCTTCAGTGTCGTGTACTAATACTCGACTTCTCCAGGATTCATATAATTCGTTCTAGAAAAATTACCTTGCCTCTCAATCTTCGTAAACTTATTTTTATTATGGCCACAGGCATTTTATTGTAAGTTTCATTCGCTTTACTCGAAAACAACAGATCTTGGAACATATTAAAATTCAACTACATTAACACATTTTGAAAATTTTGACCAATCTACATTAAAGACATTATTACTCCTACTATACAAATTTTGTTAACTATGATTAGGTTTGAAAACGTCATTTGAAAAGTATACAACCAAGTTTTCATACATTAACAGGTATTTACATACATTTTCAGACAAATGCGGCAATACGGTAAAAAGTCTGCCGTTATGGACGACGAAGGCTACTTTCCCCTTGTCAAAGTCCCAGATGTCGGTAAACGACTGTTTCTACACTAAAGATAAATTCACAGCTTCTCCGAAGGTTAAATACAAAGCCAAGCAGAAGTTCGAACAAAATGTGATGCTATACATTGCAATTTCCGATAAAGAGATTTCGAGGCCTTGATTCAAACCAAGTGGTTTGGCCATCAACCAGAAAGTCCACCAAACAGAGAGTTCGCAGAATTTTTTTTAAATTTTTACTAACTTTCACTAAATCCTTTTTTCAACTCTTAATGCCTTGTTCAGGCTACAGACTTGTAACATAATACAAGGGTGTTTTGAAAAGTATCTACAAGGAAAATGTCATCAAGATAGCATTGTTTTATGTTACAACGCTGTAGTATGAACAAGGCATAACTAATCAAACACGTAGTACTATAGATAAATTGACCAAAAATCTGTTTTATATATATTTTGATGTACTGATATCCGCTTGAGGTACCCATTATGTCCTATACAGATAATTGTTTTGTGTTCCAAATAAATTCACGTTTTCTTTAATCAACTGAAATCCCATAACCAACGTACACACTTAGTTTTTTTCGCCGAGAATCGAACAGCCGAGCATTTCGGCATTTCAATTTACTGAGAATCAATGAATAAACTACCGAGATTCGGCTAACAAATTATAATTATACCGGTGCTCAGCTAACAAACAAACATTAAACAGGGATATCAGCAAAAGTAGCTGCCGAGCTGCTCGGCTGTTGGACATTTTGCCGAAGTAAATTGAGTGTGTATGCTCATGTGTACTGACCAAATAAATACGATGATCGAAGTAAGCTTTGGGTAAGAGCGGACGTATTGAATTTTCGGTGTGAGATTTTTCCATTTTTCCCTTCAAATTTTAAAATCATTTCAATCATTGTTTTAGTACATTAGATTTCGGTTGCTCATTCTGTCCAGTATGCTCTTGAAAGGAGCAAAAAAGTAGCGTCGAAGAGAAAACTTCGGTCTCGCGCGTTTCGGGAAAAGTGTCAAAATTTCGCATGAAATCCGTCCAGCCGAGGGCCAAAAAACGTGCTGATCCATCGAAAAATTCGGTGGCGAACCGTATGTTTATGTTTACCGACCCGGATAGGTACCATTCACTCTTTACTCAGTCCGTAAAGGTGCAGCTACATATCAACACCATGCTGAAGGTGGCTGGGTTCGATTCCTGGTCTGGTCTAGGAATTTTTCGTTAAGGAAAATTTCTCGACTCCCTGGGCATACGATATGCTTGGACTTGTCACACTTTCATACTAATGCAAAAATAGTATCTGGCATCGAAAGCTCTTAATTACTAACTCTGGAAGTGCATTTAGAACACTAAGTTGAGAGCAAGCAATAAGCTAATTGCGGAAGCAATAAGCTTGAAACGCTAAGAAAGAACAAGGTGCGGCTAAAAAGTGACCATAGAGGGTGCTAGAATTTGCCAATTGCGAAAAGTAGTCTCCCATGACAATGATGGCTGCCCCCAAAACGTTCGAATTTGTTCAGGCGGTTGTAGTGAACAGTGCTGGTGAGCGTACGCCTGTAGTAGTGTATATTTTGGATGTGGATCAGTCTTGATAAAAGTCATGCTATTTAGATTCAAAAGCGTGGACTTTCTGGCATTATAACATTAACTACCTATAAGTTCCATGCGAAAATCCAATGGAAACTCGTCCGTACTAGGATTCAAAATCACTTTATAATAAAACAAATATCACAAGAGATACTATTCAGATTTCGTCTAGTGAAATTCATGCTTACCGATTGATAATCAAAACAACAGTGACAGCAGATTTTCGACCCGCACTTAGAGCCGACTTCATTCATTACAGCAAACAAAACTCAGTTGGCATAGAAGTGACAGCGGTAGCCATGAAGACCGGGAAAGTAAACATCATCGTTACACTTGAATAAAATCATTTGCACTTCTCATGGATATTTTATGAAAATCCAAGGCACTGATGTGGAAAATGGGCAAAAAAGGAAGAATCTGGAAAAGAAAGTAATCAGAAGAAAGGAAAAAAGTTGCCTAGAGCGGTGGCGTCAGCAACTTGCTCGTGAGGTTACCGATTGGAAATCAGCTAAGTACCAGGTGATGCATCATTTCGCCGAATGACGTTAAGCCGAACGAGTTACTAGACCGAAAGGGACACTAAGTCAATTGAGGATGCAAAACTTCAACTATTCTTTTTTTCGTTTGGGCTTACTTTGCTTGTATTCATTGAAAGGAAAAATCTACTTTAAAACATACTTAAAAAGGTGTGTTTGTAATTTGATTTGTAATTTGATATAACTGTTCATGTTCTAATGAAATCTTTCACGTCCCAAAGATCTCCTGAAATACGTAGTCCAAATTTCTTCTCTTTTAAATTTAGCCTACCCGGAAATAATCTGTTCTTCGAAATGAGAAAAAAATATTCATGAATATAATTTGTGTTCATGTTACGATATTATAAACTATATCCGCAGCAACAGCAAGACACGAAAATATAATCCAGCGTCAAGATTTGAACCAAATGTTTGTGGAAAAGCAATGATAATGGTAGGGTGAAATTATAGCGCCATTGTTATTCTTAAATTAATAAATGTTTCTTGACGCTGATTACACTTCCAAAGTTAACTGATTGCATCGATAATTACAATCAGGAAATCATGAATAAATGTCATGAATTCATAAGAGAAGAGTTCATTCATGAAAACAGAAACGGAATTGTTTCCGTGTAATTACCAATTCGGCCTTAAAATACAATTGACATAATGCCGTTCGGCCTAATGACTCTTTACCCAGAAACTCTCCTTGATGATATGCCCCGGTTTCACAATTTTTTTTCTCTATCATCGTAATTAAGAAATAATTGTATTGTGGTCAGATAATAGTTTGATGATCAGTTATTCAAATGTTAGATCTGACATGCATTGGACCATCTCTGTCAAAGTTGTTGCCTCCAGCGCTGACGCCAAAAACAAACATGACAAATATCTGCTTCGGTCGTCAGCCGAGCTCAGGCTGTGAGATAAATTATTTAAAATACCATTTAGTTTAATCGCTCAAAAACAGTGGGAATGCCATGGCTCGGCACCAATGGATCCTTGTGTGAAAACAAAAACAATGATGATAAAATTTTGCGAAGCTTTATATCTGTCTCTCTCCATTATGCCTACCATGAAATACCAGCATCCCCGTGTAGATAACAACATTTCATAAAACTCGTCCTAATCCAAAGCCATAGTTTTGATCACCCGCCAAGCTCAAGCTCCGTGCCGTTCTGCATTATTGATGCATCACGATGAATGCACCTCGGGATAGCAATCACTGTCATATTCAATTCAAATTTACCTTCCAAGCGATTGATTTGCAAAATTTTCCGAGAAACAGCGCCTGCATTGGTGGCTGGGGTATTTCTTTATCCCGTGCTCATCGTTCGGAGTGCACCAGGAGCAACAACATCAACTGTGAACGTTGGCGAGCGATCGTTGCCTTGCTGGCCTCAAACGTTGGAAAAGTTGAAAAGCTTGTATTTAAATTCGGTCCCATTCAGTATACATGATTTTCTCGACACGATGCACCGCCATTATGCGAATGTGTGCAGAGAAAAGGGGCCTTGGTGCACGATAAGTACTTGGTGAAATGGATGACGAGTTTGTGCGAACAAAAGGGCACTTGCTCGGAAGATAATATCGCTCTCGTAGTCGGAATCGGAAATGAGTCTCGTATAAAATGCTGCTCGGAAAAGCAATCTCACGTGAAATTTGAATCAGCGGAGCATGCTTTGGAGTTGCTTTATCCGGGGATAGTAGAAATAGTTCTATTAAATCTAGTTACCGGAGCACCGCTCGTTATGGCACAAGCAACGGCGGGATGATCCATCAGAGATGATGCATTCGTTCTCTCTTGAGGTCATTAAAATTACAACAAAAACAGTAGAAACCCATAACGGATCCTAGGCAGCAGCCGTGTAGTTCCCGAGATGAAATATTGGACGTTGGTTACGAGTTGGATTCGGAACGAATGCGACCGCCATGGGAATAATGTTTACAAAAGCAACCGCCCGGTTCTAGTGGGCCTCATTGGCAATACAAAAGTCTCGTCGAGAATCTCGACAGGGATCCGCTGATTAATGGTGCACCCTGTGATAGGAAGTGCGAAAAAAATCATAAAAGTTTTTCGGGAAAGTGTTGCCATGCTTGAATGGATGTAGCGTAATCTGAAAGTGCAGAGGAACACTTTGGAATGCCCCAATTTCATCGAAAACTGCAAAAATTCGGGAAGTACTGCTGGAGAGGTATACAGATCGAAAGCATCTTCATTCGAAAGTTATCAATAGAATCAAACATGCAGATACTTTTAAGCGACTGAAATTTGGTGAGATCTATCCAATATAAATTTTATTTCAGTTCTGTCTAAACATACTGGATCCGAAATTTTCAAAAATCGTTTTTTGTTTGTCATAAATGTTCACGATATAAAAAAAGTTCGATCACAAAACCGTTCGACTGGCCTTGTTGCCCCAACTCCTTTATATGTTAAGTCATGCTTTCCAAATCATTCTTCCATCCATCAGCACTTCCACGCCACTTGGCTTCTTAATGCTTGCTGAAGCGATCTTAGATTATGATAATGTTTTATTCACCATTACTACTACTAGATGATGAGACGATGTTTGCTGCTATTGAATGAGAGCGATCGACGAGAGTGCACCTCAAAGTTGTGTCACAACCAGCGCACTTCCCTCGCTACACATGTCAGGAATCCTGACGAACGATGCATGCACCTCGTATCGGCTGTCTTGTTTTTTTCATTGTATATCTTTTTCTTGCTCCACTACACAACCTCTTATGGTTGTAGAACGGGCTTCCCTTTCCCAACTCAGACGGGTGAAATTTTATGGAAAGTGGTTTTTTTCTGCCTCGCTCAAACTCCTTTTCACTTGCACCTTCACCAGCTTGTGATGACAACAAGAGATAGCCGAAAAGTTGTTCAATTGTTGAATCGCCTTCGAGTGAAATTTCATACCTTTCCCTGCTGCGCGGTGGAAGAGCCAAATACCTACCGGCACGCTCGAACGAATCACGGAAAAGAAAATTGAAAATCCTTCAGCTGAAGCTCCCTTGAGCGAACATATTCCGAAGGAATGCGTCATATCGTAGGATTTGTGCGTTTGATTCGCTTTTGTTCGCTCGATGTTCAACGATGTGATGACCAAATCACAATACCTTTCAACTGTCGTCGGCAAATGGGAAATTCGAGCAGCTCGCGCAACTGTGAAAAGTGTCGAATAGCACAAGTCAAATCTTTTCCACTTCTTGGCTATAGCAACTGCCATGACAACGGGCGCATCATCTTTGATTTCCATTTTTATGCTCTTTTCTTGGCGCCAACCGTGTTGTAGGAACGATGTAGCATGGCTGAGGCTGAGGGTGGCAATGATGGCGACACGTGGCGGCGGAGGTGTACGGTAAAGGTGCAGAAAATCTTTGTTCGCTGGCAGCTATAGAAAATCATCATACCCGATAATGCTGATCGGAAAGCTTGTTGAATTTTTTCATGCATCGGTGAAAAGTAGGATGGAATATGAACCGTACCGAGCGGAGGTGGATGTGTTTGTTCTTGCGTTTCGGATCTGAGGCGTGTGCAGGCTGCTGGAGCTGACATAATCCCTGTCAGATAAGGCGAGTCTATGAAAAGTAAGACAATGCTGGAAGGGAATAGGTACGGATAGAAAATATTTGCTGTAGCATATTGTGCTGCTTTAGGGCTCTAAGAACAAGAGCATAATGATTTGCATGGTCCGTTAAAGACACACTGCAGTACAAAGTTGCATTCGAATAAGCCAAAAGAAGTGTGTTTGAAGTTGATTAATGCGTAGATCACTTTTAATTTTTTTCCAATTCTGTGTCATTCCGCGTCATAAATGTTGAATATTTTACTGTCAAACATTTCTGCTGTATTTCTTAAAATAACTCTTAAATACAGTAATGCCATCAAAGCAACCTTTTCGTACGAATTTACATAGGAACTGTGAAAGGTTTTGGCATTTGCATTGAACAGTGACACAAACCGCCCCTGTTGATTGGATGCAGTGTAAGCTTGATTTCTTTTTATGATTCCTCTTACCAAGCATAGTTGGAATCTTCACAAATCATCTTATGCGCAAAACTCTTTAAATGGAAAATGGTATTGTGTGTGTATACCAACAAACTCCCTCTGAACGGCAGTACTTTTATGGAAGAAACTTATTTACATTTCTTGGACGATTTATATGTTATCACTATATGCAAACCTTTTCAGGTCTGGAGTTTGAAGGTGACAGCTATATTGAAAATCCAACAACCCACTCTGAGAATACTGTTCATTCATTTGACATTTTGACATTCAGGGATCATGGAAATATTCACGTATCAAATAGATAGATGAAGAATTTTCACACTTCCTGAATCAAAAATGGAGATTCGCGATCCTGGCGGTTATTTAATTAAGATAAATGTTCGATAATATTAAATGTCCTCACCAATGTTTCTAATCTGATGCAGAAAAGTTACTACTCGTGTGGGTGGAGCACTAAGAAAAAAAAGAAACTGCTAAAAAAAAAAACTATCGACTTATTAAACGCGACCATAATACATGTTGAGGGGAAATTTGTTATATGTATTACACGAAGCACACGAATATATTTTTATTTCAATTTTTACCTAAGATGAATAACGAAATATTATTTGATTTTATCCGCTCGCAAAAACAACGCGACAAAAGCAAAATACTTCAGTTTTAAAGCACGGCTTGCTGCAATACTTTCTTCTTCTCTAGCATTTCAAGCTTATTGCTTTCACAATTAGCTTATTGCTTGCTCACAACTTAGTGTTCTAAATGCACTTCCACAGTTATTAATTGAGCTTTCGATGCCAGTTACCATTTTTGCATGTAGATTGTGTGAGGTACAATTACGCTATGCCTGAGTCGAAGTTTTCCTTAACGAAAAACTCCTAGACCAGACCGGGAATTGAACCCAGCCACCTTCAGCATGGTGTTGCTTTGTAGCTGCACCTTTACTGACTGAGCTAAGGGAGGACCCTTATTGCTTGCTGCAATACAGTCACGTTGAAAATTGAACTGTAACCCTAAAAAGGACTGATTTACTCATTAGGAGTTTTATTTGGAGCCGATGTACTGAGTAATGGACTGTTTAAAGGCAACTTCCTTCATAAGGTTTATATTGTTACATAGAAACCCAAAACCGTTCTTCTGTATCTTCCAACACCAACCGGTTCTAATGGTTTGTGATTGATAATTTGATGGAAAAGCCTGAATGAAGAAATGATATCACTTTAACAGTACTGCTTTGCTTTCTTTCTCTCCATAAGAACAATCACACATATCAGCAAAACCATCCAAGGCCATATAATCTAACCTCTTAAATGGGTGCAAAGTGAATCTAGTTGTTTTGGTATATTCTTCGTTTTCCAGGATGGTTTCAAGAACTTGCTGTGTTGATATTAGATTAGGTTGGATAAGATTAGTAAAAAAGTTTCTGCCAGCCATATAAAACTAAAGGAAAATTGATTCACTGTCAATATCAGGAGGACCTCAAATAACTTACTAGGGCAAAGGTACGTTATCGTTAAGATGAAGGCGGTGGGTTCAATTTGCAAAGCGGTTGAGATTCGTTTTGGAAATTTTCGCAACGTGGACATAGAATATCATTGTGCTTGTCATTAATTCAATCATTTGTTGCAACATCGAAAGTTCTGTGGAAACCATGAAAGTGCAATTATTATACTATGATAAGAGTCGACACAATGCTTTTAATAATAGCGTTACAAGTCTAGAAGATTATTGCGAGAAGAGTTAATCAATAAACACTCCAGGTTATGATGCAATGCACCGTCTAGAATAACACTGCATTGACCCTTCTGGAACGTCCAATGATCGATGTCAAAAAAACAATCAAAGTCGACGCATAAGGTACTGTATTTGATGTGGTGTTGACCAAATCATAGAAAAAGGCTGTTTACCCTTCGCATACTTCTATAGTATGCTAGGTAAGTGTATATAAAAAGCCAACACATACACATTCGTTTACGTCTGGTCGTTTACTGAGGTCGGTAAATTTGTAATGAGTTTTCAAACAGCTGAAAAAGTCAGTAAACTTCGAATCATCAGCACAAGCAAAGTGAGGAACTTTATAAAACTGTTATATTGTAGGTGTGGTACAATGTTTCGTAAGAATTTATCTTTTCTGAAAATTTTAAGTATTGTTTTTAAGTTTACCGACTTTTTCAACTGTTTGCTGAATTTTACCGAACAGATTGATCGGTGTATGATCGGAGCTTGTATTTGATGTTCGAAGTTATGATTCGCACCAAAGCTTCCTTCGATTAAAAAAAAGTATACACAATACAACAACGTTATTTTTAATAATGTTATGAGTGTTGGAAAAATTAACTAAAAATTACTATAACTGCACATATGGATGTTTTCAGCATTCGACCTGTTGAGCTGGCTGAGCTTTCGTGAAGTCATCCAGAAAATTGCTTCAACCGTCATTCTGAATGAGGCATAATTTGAAATACTAATATGATTATGTCTCCACTTGACTTGAGTTGAGATCCTACATCCTCTGTTCGAGTGGTATGCGGCAATAGACTGAGGAATATTTTGAAATATTCTCAAAAATTATCAGAATAACTCAAGCAAATATGAGAGAGGTAATGTCCTCTTAAGTCTGAAATATTTTAGTGTGTTTACTCTGTATGTGTATTTTTGTTTCCTTGAGAGAACACAGGGTGGAAAAGGTTGCCTGTCAGTGTTTTTTGTCTTAGGGTATCTCTTGTACAGTACAGTTTTAAACACATCGTTGTGAATGAGAGATTTATCTTCCAAACCATTGAAAACACAACTAGACGGGTGCGTATAAAATCATCCAAAGACGTGGACATCATCAGTCGGTTAGGATCAAAATGGGAACAAATTCGCCGCAATCTGACAAAATCATGGCAATTGATGGCCATTGATCTGAATCTCATTGTTTGAATCTCAAAGCGTACAAAAAATCTGTTACGTCACGTAGTTAGAGATGACCGTGTTATGATGATCACATCGAGAGAACGCGATCGTAAACGATATAAAAACTCACTTCATTCACACGCGACTTGACGCTTATAAAAGGAGCAACTTCAAAAGATGTATTAATAACATATAAAACAATGACAACAAAGCAAAATGACAACTTGAATTTTGGTATCCGGTTTATGCTTCTGACGTCTGTCGTGTAGCAACTTACAGCTGTCACCGATGAGCCCAGCGGGAAATTGATGGAAATGTTATGCGCAAAGACAGTGTACCCAGCGCTTCAGTTTCGTTGTAGCAACATCTCTCCTTTTAGAACCTTAAATATTGATCGAACTTCGCTGGCGGTCTTCGCTGTCTGTCGATCGTTGCGGACGCCGTGATGCGACGTGTCCGGTAACCACTGGCCATTTTGAGAAGGAGGCTACGGCGAGCAGGTAATAGTCACCGTCGATGGCGCCGGTGTAGTCTATAGGCACACGTTGTCAGGGGCGAATTGACTTGGCCAAGGCATAGGTGTGGCTCCTGCAGGTGACTTCCCTGTTAGGGCATACGGTGAGCACGCCCGCACAGTGTTGGAAAAATCATTTTCAAAAAACATTCACTCTTTACTCAGTGCAATGATATATCACCGAGGAACTTCACACTCGAAGTTCGCGAACGAACTTCAATCTAAAGTTCATGAAAGTGCAGAGTGAGGAAACGTTTCAGTTCTCATCGCAGAAGATCTTTTGTTCCTCCATTTCACAACGTTTCACTCGTATTCGAGATCTGATCCAACCAAATATCTCCTCGGTTTTGTTCTTTTTCTCTAGTGAGTATGTGGAGGCAATGTTCACGTGAGTTGTGATGTTTGTTTTTTTAAGTATTGTGCCGCCGCAAAAGTCGAGTGGTAGGAAACTTCTGCTGGAATGGCGTGACGCATTGAGGACAAATTCAACCCAACTTCCCCGGCCACACAGTCATCATGCGGGATGTCATTTAAGGGAGATATCTTTCTGTCTAGATTTCATTTCCATGAAATGCGCAGTTTGCTTTTCAAGAACGAATGTGATGTAATGATATAGAGTAAAAAAAGATCCGATTTTATTCGTATCCTCGCGTCGGTGATTCGAGTAGCAAAAGTTCGCGATGTTTCATTCTCTTATCCCAGAAAGTTCACTCAAGAAACGTTGGCGTGAGAAGCTAGCAACGGAAGTTTGCAAGTGAAAAGGCAGCGCACGATGAACTGATGTTTTTGTGAGAATTCCAACACTGCACCCGCATGTAATCAGTGACCTCGTTGTCGATCGATGGCCAATATATCTATCTGCACGAAAGTGCCTTCATCCGCTGGATTCCAGGGTGACATCGGTGGAGCTCGTCCAGGCATCGGTTTGCGTAGGGGAGCCGGGATCACAAGCCTTTCGCCGAAAAGAATGCTGCCCTGCACCATAGAAACCGAAGAAGTTCTCGATCGGCGTTGCTGGCCAGGGAGTTTGGCCAACTATCCTGGATGTACCGATGAGCACCGGATCTAGGGGGGAGGGGGGGGGGGTGTGTTATAAACGTTCCGTAGACAGATAAACAGCTGTCAAAAATCATACATTTCCATCTGATGTCTATCTGACTATGCCAAATACACTCAGTAGCAAAAAAAAAGCCGAGCAAAATTTTGCTTACAAAAAACGCGTTGGCCAACCTTCTATAACTTTGTTAATTATCAATATATTTGGCTGAAATTTTGACAACACTATAACCAATGTTTTGACCTTATGTGACCAAAATTTTATGTTGGTAAAATGTATCATCCGTAGGGCTCGCATATTCGGTACGAGTTTCCCGTATGGCTGTATGGCTCCGAGAAACGACCGAACCTCAGACACATCCTTGGCTGCCGGCATGAGATTGATTACCTCTACTTTTGCTAGATCGAGACGGAGTTCATGTTGGTCGAGCAAGTGTCCCAGGTACTTGATTTGCTTGCGTCCAAACGATCACTTTTCCAAGCGGACAGTAAACCGGAATTATTGCAGTCACCGAAAGAGCGCGTTCAGGTTCTGCCAATGTTCCTCTTTATTTTCTCCGACATCGTGCAATGTAGCCGCACGGGAATACATCTAAATTTTATATGTTTATTTTTATCTGTGTGGTTCATCTGCCGTCCCTTTTTGGGTATTTTCGTAATTTTTGCGGGAAGGGTTTCAGACTCGATCGCTCCCTTCCTTTAGTTCACAGAAACAAATCATTAATTTTAACAGACGTTTAAAATTCCCTCGTTTAATTGCAAGCGTGAACGATGTTATTGTTTGCAATCTTGCATAGAGCAAACAACATTGCTTGCAATCTTCCATGTAACAGACCTGATTCCAACGATATCTGGCTGAAAGATCCCAGTAAAGTATGCCAAATCTGGATTTCCTTTAGGCAACGTATTAAATTCAATGTTTCTTTCAAACAGTGTTATGTTGTTTTGTTGTATTAAAATAGAGCCACTCTACGTTAAAACAAGCTTTAAAGCTTAAGCTTTTAAATCAATAATTTTTAACATTTAAAATTCAATGATGTCTCAATCAGTGATGACCATATCCTCAGTGTGGTAGAGAGAGATTTTATTTTTTCCACACACTCTTCCTACCTCAATGAGAACTCTTCTCTCTTGTTTATATTCACCCCCTTGTTTTCATGTAGGCAGCGCATGTGAGTGGAAAAAAAATTGTGAGAGTGAGAAGAAGAGCTCTCAAATTCACAGAAGCAATTGCAGATAAATTCTCTTCTGCTAATATACAGCAGTGATTGCAGAAATTTGCTTTGACGCTACATAACAAAGGCAGAAGAAGAATGTTTCTTCCCGTTTCCTTTTTCGGACATTTTCTACAACTTCGATGAGGGTTTTCACTTTCAATCACAGAAAGAGCACTGGCGCGTCCTCGTGTACGCGGCAGGTAGTGGTCGCAGGTGACAGCGGTGCAAGGACAGATGAGAGCACACGAGAGTGGTCGTTTAAAAGAGAGAGTGATTTACTCACTCAGAGCAATCCCATCACAGGCGCACTGTCTTTTTATCACCGAATAAAAGAGCCGTTTGCATTATCGACGGTGAGTTATGGTTGTATCCTCTGAGAAGGTACAAATCTCACGCGCCAGCGTAACATAAGTGCAAAATGCCATCTCTGGTCTCAATGAACAAAAATTAATCTAATTGGCAACGATTAGCGGTGCGGAAAAGATTTAGAAGTCTTTTGGCGTCAATGGAAACACTAAAGAAGTCGTTAAACCACTGACAAAATGAACGAATAGGTTCATGCAAAGCGTAATTTGTACTCCGTGGTTTCAAGAGCAGAAAATCACGTTGTCTCAGTGGTGGCTCGGGTGCGTACAAATTCAGCTGTAGCAGTAAAGCCGAGCAGTCGATGTCTTCGGAAAGTAGTTTCGCTGCGAACGTTGCTTGTGCGTCGATCAATAGAAGACGGCACCACTCCTCGTATGGTGGCAAGTTTCTTGGATCACGTCAACCAAACAATCGAAGAGCATATCTCACGAATTTCCTTTGGACAGCTTCACTAGGACAAGATCCAGCAAGCGATCATTTCTGTTCAAATGAGTGTTATCCCTTGTGGGTCGAATCCATTCAGGATTGCACAGCAGGCTGGGTTAAAGTCTCCAAACAGAAAAGTGGGAGAGCGGGGCTCAGTCGAGACAAAACCGAACCTATCGATTGCACAAGCTAACAGATGATCGAGCAGTTGTTCTTTAGGTCAGGAGACAGATAAACTGCTCCGACACTGAATGAGTTATGTGGAATTTTGACAACAACCCACAGCTGTTCGAGTCGATTGGAAATAGGCGCGGGACCAAGCTAGCTGCTCTGGACTCCTCCAACACGTAATTTTCAGCTGTTCAGGTGGGAGCGATGAGTTCTGAAGACGCTATAGAGCGATCCAAAAAGTTGCGCTGAGTAGATCCGTTCATCCAACCATGTTTTTGTCCATCCAGCAGACTGATAATAATAAAAGGCGAAACAGATAGCTCTTCTTCCAAGCATCCAACTCACTGTAAACAGTAAGGCGACTTTTTGAACCTCGATGATCTTGTTCTCCTTCAAGGGGCCTGCACTATCTGCTGCGATTGGAGAGTGGTGTATACGAATCGACTATCACGATAAATCAAACCTGAATTTTAAATATTGACAGATGAGAAAATATTTGCTTTCATTTTATCACAAAGCACACTTAGGTCTGAGAAGGGGAAAATACAAAAAATGTAATGAATTGTTATGACGTTATTCTTCTTGAAACTACCTCTTGCTATCTGTTTTAGTAAATGTGTAGTACTATCCATAAGCAATTCTTTGAGTTTGTTAGCATACAAGTAAAACATAAAACAGACCTAAGCCCTGTTCTTTCAACCCTCTGCGCACACCGCTGCCCGCAAACCTTCCACCACGGTACACAAGTGTGGAAAAGAAGCGGTTCAAGAAATTCGCCATCCCAGCGTTTTTCGCCCATTCTTGCTTTTACTGTGGAAATGAATATTTGATATGTTGAAACGAGCTTTCTATCATTAAATTGAATTTATTTTAGCAATTTATGAGCGAGCGCATCGAATCGACGAAACGTGTGGGGTACTATTCCAATCGTCAGCGTGTCAGCCAAGTCCGCCACCACATGAAGAGTGTATTCAAGGTGCTCAATCTTCCCCCCCTCGCTCTTGACTGTGGTGTTCGCGCGCACATTGCGATGATAGGTGTTTATGCTTGCGTTAAATGTGCTTTACGTGTCGCGAATTTCACGTACCGTACAATCACCGATCGACCGACCTGATTCCGTCGGATTCGAAATGGAGCAGAAAAGAAGCCATTACCCTGCCAAATGCGATGATTTCGAATTAGATTTATTTCATATTTCACTATCGGGTGCTGTCAGTTGGCGGAGACGCATGGTGTGCCATCATCGTTCTGCCCCGATAGGCATCAATAACATAGCCAGCAGACTGTTAAATGAAAAACTTCCCTTCGGGTCATTTATCATTGTTGCAAGGTCTCATTTTTGCGTGCTGGAAAAAAAAATTGCCAAGCGTGAACAAAAAAAAACCATGCCCAGGAAGATTATGGAACGGTCGTACATCGTATTGCGGTGCATCCATAAATAATAATGGGACAAATTTTATCCCTGGGACTTGAAGCGTACACACCTAGAAATTATGAATTTTACACGCAACCTAATCCATGTTTGTAAATAGTCGGGGAACGTAAAGTCGGGGAAAGTAATAGTCGGGGGACGTAAAGAAAGATTTCGTGTGAAATTATGTCTTCTAAAACTGACACATACGCAATTCAACAAAAGATGTGTTCGGTTGAATTGATTTTCTCATCTCTTTCAACACATTCTTATGCGCTAAAGGACGCTTGCATGTGTCGGTCTCAGGGACAGAAATTTACACGAGATTTTGGTAGTGTGTAAGCATGCGGTAAGCAGACAGGCGCGTGTGTGTGTATGAAATGCATGCCATGGGATCATAATTCTTTCGGACGCACAACTCGTTAGTTTTCCTGGCATTATTTTCAGTTGCCATGGTGACGCAGCCATTTTCCGCGACTGCTTTTGTTTCGATGACCATGAACTTTTTGTATTGTTTTAATTGTCTCAAGTTTTCTACATTTTTCGAACACTAAAACCATTTAAAGCATAAACCACAAATCCGATTCCAAATAGATGTACTCTCTGTAACAATTCCAATCATTTCCGACAACATTAATCGAATATTAAGCTCGTGTCCACTTTCTGTACAGGTGAGGATAATCCAGTCGTAAATTTGCCTTCCTCCTTCGGCCACTGCAATCCGGATGAAATATAAGCACACCGAGCTGTCTGTATCTCCATACCTCCCCCCCTCCCGACGGCACATAATCGTCACCATCTTATGTGGGAAAAATGCATGGCACTCGTAGGGAACGGACACCAGCTTCAGCATCGGTCGAGAACAATCGAGAAAATGAAAAAGTGAATTTACATAAAAGACAATTTCTCCTGACGTAAGCTGGCTTGGGACAAACAGGAATGCAAATAGTATCCTCCTTTCCCACCGGTCCGCACATGTCAGGATGCAAGTCATTCGAAGACATTTTCCCACTGATGTTGACGAAAGAGGAGCACCGCGGGGGGAATCCGATTGCGAGGTGCGGAGAATCCTATACACGACAAGTGATCTATTATCAGCAAACAAGGAGGAAACTGTCCTTTTTTGTGCTCGTTTGCTCTCCTCATTTCACATTGCATGTCGCACTAATGTGATCGTAAAAAAGGCACAAAATGCAAATATATGCACATTCGATAAGGGGAAGGCGGGAGGCAGGAATTTATGAAAAAAAGAAGCATGCACACGTATCCTGTTCGAGTGGAGGTGCCAAAGGAGCTTGGCTTTGTGTACGGCTGGCTACGCAGCAAGTCGCGTCCTGTGTGTATTCTATGTGTGCATCGAGAGTTCTGCCAAAAGCGGATGTATGATGCATATGAGCTTAGATCGACGAGGAGTGGCAGGTCACCTGTTGGTTCATCGTCGTCGTGGCAAAGCAACCGTAGAACGATGATGAAGCCATGCATCGTTTTCTTTTCGCACATCACAACGCATATCAACGAGAGGTGCTGCTTTTGAATGGATTTCGAAATGTACACACATAATTGTAAAGGTTCAATTATTTGACTCTCCAATTAATTTTGACTAATCATGAATACTTCCTCTTTTAATGTACTAGAACGGATTGTGCTCAATCGAATAACTAGAAATTAGCTTCGTAAAAATTTCGCGCGTATTTTGCTGAAAACGGCCCTTATTCTGCATCGGTGGTCTCGACCGAGCGCCGCAGTCATCGAGTCTAGAGGATAGAAGGATATGACGATTTCCAACGAGAGATCGTCCCCGATAAAGTACTCGGTCATGGCTTCTGCTTTGCACTGGCCGATGGATAACGTGACAATATATGTAGTTGCATCATCGTCGTCGTTCATTGCTTATGTCGCGTAAATATGGCATTGGTTTTGGATGGGTGAAGGAGGCAGCATTCCCCTGTGGGGACAATCTTTGAATAATTAAAATTCCAATTGACCGCCGCTACTTGGAATTGTATAGTCCCCAGACGGTATGCATTGGATTTTGACGAGGTGAGAGTAATGAACTGGGAAGGGAATAAGTTTGTGTTCGATTCAGTTCCACCCAACTAAATCGCTTTGAAATCAGATCCTGACTCTTCTCTCACAATTTGTGCCCGACTTAGTTGGAGAATTCGAACTGTGCTGGCCCGTTGATGTTTTTTTGGGAATAACTATGACAAAACCAAGCTATTTTTTCTCAATCTCTCATCACACTTAGAATTATATGCCGAGTATCGGCTTTCCGAAACCGAGATCCAAAGAGCCAATCGGTCGGTTTCGATCTTGGTCTTTTTATGTAAACCGATGCTCTTGGTTTGGGTCAAACTGAAAACTCATAAAGTATCGGTTTAAATTCGAAACAATCAGAAATGAGGTTAACCGAGATTTCGGTTAATTTGTGTGTAAATTTTCGAAATTTTGAATTAGATGGAGACGCTGGTTGGCGTAGCCTGGGCAATGTTGTCATTTTAACAATAGCGAAGTGAGGGGGTGGGATTTTTAAATGATATCATGTAATTTTCATTCTCTTATCAATCGATAATTTCAGCACGCTTTGGAATCATCTTTGCATTCCAAAACTATTTAAGAGCCTGCGCAACGGGGCAATCATTAAAGGCTCAATTTGTTTTTCAGCATTTCAGTATATCATTTACATTAACATTGAACTTATGAACTTGAGCTTCTATATTCTTAAAACTGGCTGGCGTTTGTGTTGCAGTATAAGATTAGATTTAAATATTTTGTTTCGCGGTATTATGATTCGATAAGTCATTTATTTCAGAAATTATCAAACCGGATTCTTAGATCACCACAATTGCTTTCTTTGAAATGTAACTAGAACCGTATAAAGATGATTTAGAAGGAAATGTTCGCTCATCATTTATTTTGTTCATACGCATATTATGTTGTCGCATTGACTTACTGTAGCCGCTTTTTACATGGTCAAGTCATTTAATTTGTGTCTTAAAGTTCCATGTACATCATTCAAGTTTGAAATTTGTATTAATAGATTTTTGTCTTTTATGATATCTTAATTTTTTATGAGAGAAAAGTAAGACCTTGTAAAGAACGAGCAATCTAAAGGGCGAACACGAAATTATTGCGACACATTCAACAGGGCATACCTTTTTTACCATTGGGTAAAAATCAACCAAATTTTGCACACTTTCTCATTGATGTGTATTGTTTACATGCTGTCAAACTCGAAGTCGTGTTTTTCGATTCAACGAAAATGGAGGTAACCAACGCGAGTCGAGAAAACAAATTCTTTCTAAACACCTGGAATTTCCTGACCTGTCGCACCGGCAGTTGGGAAAAATGTTGAACATTCATCATTCAACCGTCTCCAGAGTGATGAAGCGGTTCCAGGAGCGGTTGACGTTGGACCACGGCAAAGGAGCTGGAAGAAAACCGGGACCGGAGAACAAAAAGACGGAGGGAAAGGTGAAGCGGATGATTTAAGCAAATCCCAAATTCTCAAGCCGTGATTTGGCTAAAAACATCGGCATGTCGCAGAGCTACGTCCAGAATGCAAAGAAGAGAGCTGGACTACATACATACAAGGTACAGAACTTCCCAAACCGCGATGAGTGGCAACAATCGACGGCTAAAACTCGGGCAAGGAAGCTCTACGAGAAGATGCTGACAAAATATGGCTGCTGTGTGATGGACGACGAAACGTATATAAAAGCCGATTTTAAGCACATTCCGGGGTTGGAGTTTTTCACCGGCAAGAGCAAGTTCTATGTGGACGACAAATTTAAGAATAAGAAAATGTCGAAGTTCGCCTCCAAATATCTCATTTAGCAGACCATCTGCTCTTGCGGACTGAGGAGTGAGCCTTTCGTGACAAAGGGCACAGTAAATGGCGAGATATACAAATCTGAGTGCCTCGAGAAGCGCTTTTTGCCGTTCTTGCAGCAGCACGACGAAGCTCCGCTATTTTGGCCAGATTTGGCATCATGCCACTATTTAAAAGTGTCCTGGAGTGGTATTAGGCCAATTCTGTCCATTTTGTTCCAAAGAACATGAATCCGCCAAACTGTCCGGAGCTGCGCCCGGTGGAGCAGTACTGGGCAATGATGAAGCGGGAACTACGGAAGAACAAGAAGACAGTCAAAGGCGAGAAGGACATGTTAAGAAAATGGAAAAAAAAACTGAGAAACTGGTACCGGATAACACTGTAAAGACTTTGATGGAGGGCATCAAGCGAAAATGCGTTCAATTTTACACTCAAGGCTCCATCGATTAACTTTTCTTTTGATTTTTGAAGTAAATATATGTATAAAACCACCCTAAAATTTTGGTGTGATTATAAACGTTATAAGAAAATTGGCATGACATTTTCGGTGTCGCAATAATTTCGTGTTCGCCCTTTGTATGTATTTCAGTTTTTGATCCATTTCATATTGGAGCAGCTATGAGTCCTCTGCAAATGACAAGCAGCGAAAGATGCGTTTGAAAGATTTCAGGCTGAACAATGCATTTGGTCCTAAGTAACATTGGGAGACTCTCTTCGTCGACTTTCTCTTTGAGTTCCTATGGCTAAGCAAAAACATTTTCAAGTATTTGCAACACTTAGTACGGTAATATAAAATGTAATTAAGGATCCAATGTGTCAAAAACATCAGCAAAACCTTTAATAGACTCTCTCAATGATACTTAGGACCTAATGCAATGTTCAGCTTGATTTATTCCTTGACTATATGATGAACAGTAGACATTTTCAATATCTCATATTTTAGTTTTTATAAGTTGATTCAAGTGTAAATAAAATAAAAAATAAAATAAATTAGTTAACTGAATCTAAGCTTCAATATAGCCGTGAAATTTCCTACATTTTGTATCTTACTTGTTTTATTAATCATAATTTTTCCTAAAAAAAATCCACTGTTCCTATCACAACTACATAATTGGGATTGAGGGGGTAGCCTAAGGCAGTCGAAGGATTTGTCGACTGGACAAAGGGGGGACAAACGGGAAGGGTTCGTGGAGTCGCCAGACCCTAGTTCTAGTCGTCGGCAAAGTTGTTCAGCAGGTAAAGGGAATTCAACAAATGGACCGTTCTGTTCGGAATTCTCCCGCTATGTGGTGCGGGAGTATGCATGTATATATGTGTATATGTGTATGTATGTATGAGTTTACGCGTGTATGTGTGAATGCGTGTATGTGAGAATATACGTATGAATTTGTGTGTGTATGTATGTATGCATGTTTATTTATATATATGCATACATATACAGAACAGAAGTGTGACGCGATCCTTTAAGGCTTTGAACCCAGATGCCATTCAGTTGAAGCTATGTTACTTCTACAAGGCATCTTTATCCAAAATGCACCATTCTCAATAATTTTAATCAGTTTTGATGGGTACTCAATAGCTGCAGCTGTATCTGCTGGTGCGCATTCTCCTATGTTTCTTCCCTTGTTCAACCATATCTTATCAAAATCACGAGATAGAATAAATTGAAAATTCCTAAATTTGCATGCTTACTAGCACCACGTAGCGGTGGAATCCCGAATGAAACGGTTCACCTTTCAAATGCCATTGACCTTCTGAACAACTTTTCCGAAAACTAGAACTTTCTATCTTATCAGGATCACGAGATAGAACAAGTTATAAAGGCTCAATTTTGTATGCTCACTAGCGCCAAGTAGCGGTGAAATTCCGAACAGAACGGTCCACCTGTTGAATACCCTTGTCCTTTTGAACAACTTTGCCAAAAACTAGAACTTTCTATCTTATCAGAATCACGAGATAGAACAAGTTGAACATGTTTAATTTTGCATGCCCACTAGCACCACGTAGCGGCCCACCTGTTGAACACGGAGAATTTTTTTCAATACAATCAATAATATTTCATCTACAATCAACTATATTTTTGCATTGATTTTTGATAACCCATGTGCATGATTGTAACAACCATACATTTCAAATTGATTTAACAAATGTATGCTTGAATCAACATCAGTAAAATATGGTTGATTCAACTATGTAATGGTTATTTAAAAAAAATATTGTTGATATTTTCACAGTTGACTTACATTGCCAGTAAATTCAACCATGATTATAATTAAACTAATTTAATAACAATACACAGATAAAAAGAAACATTGCATTTTCTGCGTTATCTAATGCACATAAAGGGAATGCTAGATTTTGCAGAAAATAATGGAATATTTTATGTAAATTTAAGCTTGATAAGAAAGCCTGAATCAAGCCTGTTGTATGAAAGATTGCAAATATTGTTGTATGGCTCAGCAAAGACTACAACCAATTGCATTGTTTACGCCTCCTTTGGCTTGAAATTAGACGAGGGAAAATTTTACGCGTTTCTTAAAATTAATTATTTTTTTCTGTGTAGTTGGTTTGAATATGCTTGGTAGAAAACATGTCCAAATTTTGCATAAGCCCTAACGAAAAGTTTATCATAATTTACTTTTTTTTTCAATGGCAAATGCCATCTCAGGCAGAACTTAACACATGTAAACAGTTTCATTGAAATCGGAGACAGTCGTGCCAAGAATCGCATTTTAATGTGCGTTTTGGGAAGGACATTCTCAAATGGAAGCTCCATTAATAATGTAACGCAGTAAGGGGGGAGAAGCGTCTGACAATTCATACAATAAGTTTTGAAGGTCCATACACAAAACGTGACAAGGGGGAGGGGGCTCTTTAAAGTCACTTTGTAATTGTGACGTAATTGAAAACTGAAGTTTAGATCACTATATTATTTTGTAAAAAAAAATAAATTCAGCTTAACGGAGCCAGCCAGTGTAATAGAAGATTTTTATTGACGTATATACAAAACCGTAATAGCTTTATTTTGGCATCTGGAAAACATTTGGCCTTTGCAGATTGTTCCGGTCCGTATTAACTTCTGTATTATTTGAATTATTTGAAACATTGGATTTTTATAAAGGCAGCCACCTCTAACATGGAGAACAAACGCCGTTTTGAGCCCCCCCTGACATGAAGAAAAGACGCTCAGATAGACTGTACCATTTGAAGAGGGCAGCCTGCCTTCACTGTCAGCATATGACCAAGGTCCCATTAGGATTGGTTACCCGATCTTTCCAATGGTTACTCATACTCCAGGTGGCACCACGGTAGGCATGTAGTGATAGGAGTTACTGGAAAAAAGGATTTATTTTATACCTACAGGTACGCGAAGTACCAATGGTACGCATTGTCCAGACATTTTCCAACCTATTCTCGAAAACAAACTGATAGGTACAAGAAGCAGAGGTGCGCAACGAACATTGTGGATCAAGTAGAAGGCGACCTGTGAACCCTCCGCAGACAGCGAGGCTGGCGAGGTACAGCCATGGACCGAATACAAAGGAGACAACTTCTGTGTACAGCAGAGGCCACTCCGGTCTTGGTCTGATTGGTAAGTACTTTTGGATTGGTAAGACTTCGCTGGGACATGGACTAAGTACTTAACTAGCAAATGTATTTTTTGACGAATTCATAGTTTGAGAGCTCTAATTGTATTTATTAGGATCTTTTATAGTTTCCAAGTAGTCTATGTTATCCGAAAACTCCTTGAGATGTAGGCCTACAAGGATACTGCAACACAGTCCTTGATTTGTAAATAAATAATTTCCAAATCAGTAGCTTACTAAATAAGTATTATTTGAAATTACGTTTTTGTTATAATCAGATAGATCTCACAGAAGGCTGCCCTAAAATTGACACTGGCTTGGTCATTCGAAAAGCAAATAATGTTCAACGTTGTTTCGTAATAAATTTCATGCACTCGCGGTAAAATAAGTGACTAGACCGCCGTCAGCATTGCAGCCAGCATTACAAAATATTTTTTACCACGTGCATATGAAATTATGTGCCAGCCTCGCACGCCCACGTGACCAGCAAAGGGCCATTATCTACATTGAGCTGGTTTTCTTTTTAATTTAAGCTATTTTTCTCATTACACACTCTGCCAATAATCAAAAATCCTTCGCTCTTGGGCGTTTCTGCCTCGAACTTCAAAACTGCCAATCAACATCAATTCACTCGCGACAAAGCGAAAAAAACACCCTTCCTTTCTTCTTTGATACGAAAGCTCCTACAAAAACTGACCCAGAATGCACAGATTTTGCCACACTAATGTGCAAAACCCGTTCTGAATCACTTTGGTACTTAAGATATTAATTTCGGGTAAAAGACGATAATTTCCCGTTTAAAAAAAAACAAAAACTGCTAAGTTAGCACTGAAATAATGTGCTATCAAAGGAGGCCTCTAAATGGACTATAAATAATAACAAAGTTCACAATTCCGCAGGACTTCACCCTAGAAACATAAACAATAACACTCATGCGTTCTTACTAAACCGTCTACTAGAACGTGGCCTGTCCTGCGTTCGCTATGTTCGGGTTGAGCTGAACAAAATTCAGCAGGAATTCCTAACTACGGACATAATCAAATACAAGTTGCTTTACAGTCTGGTTTTAGTGTAGTAAGGTCTGTATCCGCAACAATCCGGACACCTCAAAACATGAATAAAACATAAATTTCGTATTGTTGAATGTTTTTGCAAGGTCCCGTATTGACATGTCAGGATTTGCCGTACGCCCGTACAAAATTCGCTCGCGCACTTGTGTTTCTTTCGTCGCCATCTTGAATACTAAACATGAAATGTAAACATGGACTCTCAGCTATACCACAGTGAAATTTTTCATTCCTACGTGCAATATTTCAAAAGTTACAATGATTTGAAGGTGTCCGGATTAATGTGGATACAGATCTATTGTTATATCATATTGTTACAATTTATATTTTGTTATGATATATTGTCAGCTATCATCTACCCATCTTTATTTCCTATATGCAATTGACCAGATTTTTCGTATGTACTAAGGGTTTTTGAACTTTTCAACTTTTTCAACTTTTTGAAATTTGCTACAAATCAATCGCAAAAGTTGAGACCAGGTGAAAGCTCATTGAAAATATCGCCAAAGGCAGTTAGAAGAACCTTATTTTATTAGGGTTAAATATAGGAAGATGTATCAGAAATAAAAAAAAAACTTGTGTTAGGAAGTAGATTACTTATCTTGTATTTTATTCTTTATTGTGATTTATTCTATCAAATTATATAAAATGAGCAGAAACAAAATGCTTATTCTTTCCAACACGCGTTTCCATCATACAACAACGAGAACTCTATCATAATGTGTTATTAATGATAAGACAATGAGTTTATTTTTAAAATTACACATCATTCTACAAAATTGAGCAACACTTCAAAATTGAAAAAAAATCTATGCTTTAAACGCTTCAAATGCTTTATAGAAGAGTGCCATGTGTTTTCAATGTGGATTGGGAATTTGGATAGGGTCATACTTTGGACATTTTGTATGGACTTGTGCATGGAGCTTTATGCATTTTTATGTCATTCGGTATCGAAGAACAAATTGAGATTTTCGAGTTTTCCTTTGGTCTTTCTTGGGAAAATTTTCATGGGTAAACATGTCAAAATTTTGATCGATTAATGGCAACCTTAAGCCATGTTCGATTGAAGTCAAATTTGGCAAAGTGGAATGTTTAGGCTAGGCGCAATGGTGTTTTAAAAAAATTGATGAAAAATATCATCTAAAATTTTGTCCAATCACGAAATGAAAAAAAAATATGTGTAAATTTTTTGGCATCGGAAATAAATTTAGATTTTCGATTTTTCTTTGGGTAAAAATGTCAAAACTTTGATAGCTTACAGACACCTATAAAATATGTTCGATTAAGCTCAAATTTATTTGAGTTCATATTTTGGGGTACTTAAACTTTTAAGTTATACTCTAATTGTTATGTTTTGTATTCTACGTGTGTGGAGTAACTATTATTATGTAGAAGAAGATGTTCACTCATCACTATGAGGCACCAAGAGTGAACAGTAATATTTGGTAGAATGAAAGATATGAAGCGAAAGTGTTGAAAGTTCCGTCAGTGTACGGAAGATTGGAAATAGAATAGAACTATTTAAAATTGAGCGAAAGGGCATGCGTAAAGTAGTACTCGAACCAAGGACGTTACTTTTGCCTAACATTCCACTGCGGGGTAGGTCGAGGCACGGACGAATCCGCCACCACAACAGGCAAAAGTAACGTGTTGGTACGCGCTCATGTACCACTGATAGCTTTGCGATAGTTTCTAGCGGTAGTTTGTATGCACTCTGTTTTGATGCGCACATGGGAGAGGAACTCTTTCCTCTTTTGGTTTGTTTTGATTCGCATTGTCTGAGATCACTCAAGTTTTTTCTCGTCATCTCTAACGTAAAGACCTCGTAGAGAAATACCGCGAAGCGCCCCCGATTGTGATTAATAAAAAGAGAATATTTACCAGGTGGTTGAAAACAAAAAGCACTTTTGTAAGAACATAAGTTTAAGTTCATGCTCCTGCGTAACTCCCTCGTCACAGAAAAAAAATAATTAGTTTCACAGTCGCCTAAAATTTCCCCTCGTTTAATTCCAAGCCAAAGGAGGCGTTAACAACGAAATTGTTTGCAATTTTTCATGCAACAGGCTAGATTCAGGCGTGACCTGGCTTAAGTTTACATGAAATATCCCATTATTTTTGGCCAAATCTAGTATCTAGTATCTAGCATTAGATAAATAATCATCTTGAAATGTTTTGTATCATTTAAAAATTTTGTAAATTAAGGCTGTAAAGATTAGAATCAATTGAGTACAACGTGAAACATTTGAAAGTAGAGTGAGTTAGTCCTGACAACATATGAAACACCAGAAAATAGAGCGAGTCAGCCCTGAAAAGTTTGATTTCATTTCAATACGAAGTGCCCCATAGCTGCAAAGCATAAAGTCATAAGAATATTACAGGAATTAGTACTGAATAACTTTAATATAAAGTAAGTGAGTCGTGGAAAAATGAAATTGGCTCTTCTATGCTTGAATCACTTGTATATCACATTAGTCTGACCTGAAATGCATTCAATAACTTGAAAATGAAGTGAATCGATCAATAACATAGATAATTCACTCAAATGTAGGGGAATTAGTCCTAAATGAACTGAAAATAAAGTGAATTAGACCTGAAATTACTTGAATATGAAGATAATCAGCCCAAAAATGCTTGAAATTACGTTGGTATTAGGCTTGTAAAGCTTGGTGTCACTTATGTAAATATGAAGACAGTCTACCTTAAAGCACTTGAATACTAAGTTACTTTGTTCTCATGCATTTGGAATTAGCCCTGAAAAGCTGTGTTACACAGCTGCTGTGACTGGATATAGATGCATTGTAAACTACCTTGCGATGGAGACGTTTCCCTTAAGAAATATCACTTTAGGGTGTGTCCATTATAAAAAAATGTATTTACGAACTTACATAGGAAATTTATACCTGACAAATTTCAGATTTTTTTCAAAAATGTCTAGCTTTACAGCTATCGACTTGAAGTTTCGTATAGAATTTGCATTTTTCCAAAATGGGGAACCCGATTAAAAAATTCTCATAGATTTACAATTGGATATATTGGATATATGGATGTAACCATATAATAGAATCTATAGTATGTACAATGATAATATTGTTCACAACAATAAGATGACAATAGGAGTTATTGTTGCCACAATAGAATCTAATGTAAATGGAGACATTGACAATAGAAAAAGGGGTTTGTTATGTATCTTAACTGAAGAAAAAATCATTATTTTCCGAACAAATTTGAGTCAATTACTGTTAATTGCATTGTTTCACAATTGAGGAAAATCCTAGCATATGGAGTAAACTGTAGATCTAATGTAATGGCAATATGCATTTTACATTTATCTGATTCATGAACAATAAGATTTGTTGTCGGAAATAGATTTTAATGTTATTTTTATATTATACGTAATTGTATGGTTATTTTCATCCGGAAAAGTAGTATTTTCAGTTATTATTCAAACCAGTTGAAGTTGAGCTAAACAATCAGAGGTACCTTGAAAACACGTGGCACTTTTTTGTGAAGCTTTTGACAAAAATCGTGCTTTAATTTGAGTTTAAAGTAAGAAAGTGATTCAATGTAGAAGTGCTGTTTAATTTTGTAGAATGATTTCACACTTTTAAAAGTGGCACCACTGTCTGAATGTCTGGGTTGTTGCAGCCGTTTTTAGTTACTTCACCAAGTTTTGTGAACGTGTAATATTCTTGTGATTTTCACCTTATAGGCGCAGGACGCTTTGAGGATATTTATTGGAAAGGGCAGGGGCTTCCTCGTGTTGGTGTACATAATTCGGGATTAGCTCAGTAGATGGCGCTAACTGGCATACAAAAGGTTTGTATTAATTCGCTTCAATATGGAATATCTCGAGATCCACATGGAAAGTTACTGTCTTGGGCAAAGTTGTTTAGTAGATCAAGGGCTTCCGGTTGGTTGATAGTAGCTTGGAATTGACTCACTACGCAGTGCTGTTGTATCTCGAGATCCTGGTCACCTAGTAAGTTGATGTTTTACGCCATTTTGGAATCCATTTTGGAGAAACTGAGAACTACCCACGTAACCAATAAACAGTTCCAAAGCGTCTTTACGGCAGCGTATTAAGCATTTAAGTTGCGTTAAATGCAACATAAATGCCACTTTTGGCCCAATATATGGCTGATTTATTGCAATGATGTGCTTCATTAATGCTATGATAATGCTTCATTAATGCTATTTTGCACTCCAAATGCTTATTACAGGCTACAAGCATTCAAATAGCATTTGAACTGCAGCATTCCAATAGATAGCTTTCAAGATGCTAATATTATGCTTGTAGCATGTGAAATGCAGATTTATTGTTGATTTACTGCATAGGGAAGATCCATTAATTATGTCACGCAGTAAGGGGGGAGGGGAGGGGGGTTGGGAAAACGTGACGAACCATACAAAAAAAATTGAAGGTCCATACAAAAAACGTGGGGGGTATAAAAAGTCATTTTTTGCGTGACGTTATTAATGGACGTTCCCATATGCTAATGCTTATTGGTTACTTGGGTACTGTCAAAAACCCAGCAAAATGGGTATTTTTTTCATCCAAAACGGTCAATTAAAGCTGGAAATCGATGTGTGACGCCATTTTCCAATCCAAGATGGTGGCTTCTTATTTCGGAAAAAAATGGTAAATACAGTACCGGAAATCGAAGTTTGATGGCATTTTGGAATCCAAAATAGCGGCTTCAGTTCCGTAAAGTGTGGAAAATACTGTTAAAAAGGCCTGCAGTATGGACACTTTTGGATCGGGCGTGGCGTATATTGGCTGGAAATCAATGTTTGATGCCATTTTGGATTCCTTATGTTTCAGAAAAACTGGGAAATACAATCGAATAAATATTTTTGATGACATTTTGGAATCCACGATGGTGGCTTCTGTTTCATTAAAAAATAATTACTGTCAAATACCCTGCGATAAGGATATTTATGGATCGGGAAAGGGTAGAATCGAGTTTTAGTAAAAGACACTGATGAAGTCTGCACAATGTAGAAAATATACACTTTATCACGGACGTGACGAACCGACAGACTGGCAGCACTGGCGGACGCGCATCACCCCCGGTCACACGTAGCCGCAAACGGCTTGCGTAATAAAGATGACAGCCGTCAGCTTACCAACGACTGCGGTCAGGCTGCATACATACAAAACACCATAACAAAAGTTCACGATAAGCAGAACAACAAAGTTCACAAGTTAGGAGTGCATGTAGGTATAGGAAAGTTGGTGAAATTTAGTTTTCTTTGATAAGTTCCTTTATCTAAATAGCCATATCACGAACAGTTACACAATTATTGTTTAATTAGTTTAGAATTATATACGAACTTTGAATTAAACGGTAAGGAACAACATGTAAAACACACACATAAAACCTAACCCCTATTACATTACAGTAAAATTGTGTCCGCTAGCATAAACATAGCTAGCATACGGATTTGTTGGTCATCGAACAGCGAGACAACACTAAACGTGAGTAAAACGAAGCCAGACACACAATTGCATGCAACACACAACAGAAAGCAACATAACGAGCAACAGAGATGATCGCAAAGCGATGGCACAACATAAACATGGACTGCACTGTGGGTCATAATAAAGAAAACATTGGTCAAAATTATATTACACAAAAACGACATGAATTCATAGAACACATGCTAAAATTAAGAAATAACACATAGAAAGCCGATCAACATGTAACAAATACTAAAATTGTTAATTATTTTTCTTTTAAAGGGATTTTTTAACATCCCTGCATAATAAATCCAGGAGTTATTTAATCGGAAAAAAATTGTCTTTGCTTCACGCCAACACACTTATCTGTCAAGATAAGCAATTAAGGTAGTTGGAATAAAATGGAAATTACTAATCTTTCTTCTCATTTGTGAGTTTCAGGTATTCCACCAAAAAGCTCACACTCACCAGGGTTCAAATATTGAACTGAAAAAGTTCAAATCCTATAAGATATTTCAAGTCGACAGCCGTCAATGATTTTTTTTAAATCTGAAACTTTTCAGGGATGGTTTTTGGAACTTTGCTCACCATAATTTACAAAGTATGTTCTTAATTTTTTTTTTTGCAAAATCGATATGGCCTAATATTACACACCAACTATAAGATTCTGTGTAGGATACTATATCCAAAAGTAAAACACAATAACTAACATTCCCTAGCAACTTCATCAACTGCACCGGTTATTAACCTGAACTTGAAAGTTTTCAAAACTCCTGAAAATTCGAAAATCTGGTCGATTAGGGGCACCCCTAAGCCATGCCTAAGTGAGCATAAATTTAAGATAAGGTCATATTTTGAACTTTATTATTGGGCTTATGCATGGAGTTCCATGCATTTTCAAGTCATTTGGCATCGAGAAACAAATTCAAATTTTCTATTTTTCCTTCCATGGATAAAAATGTCAAAACCTTGATCGATTAAAGGCACCCCTAAGCTTTGTCGGATTGAGGTCAGTCTTTGCATACACAGATAAAAAGAAACATTGAATTTTCCGTGTTATCTAATGCACATAAAGGAAATGCTAGATTTGGCAGACAAATATGGAATATTTCCTTTTTAATTTCAGCCATATAACGCCTGTATCTAGTCTTTTGTAAGAAAGATAGCACACATTGTTGTATGGCACATGAAAGATTGCAGACAATTGCGTTGTTCACGCGTTCTTTGCCTTGGAATTAAACGAGGGAAAATTTTACGCGCATGTTAAAATTCATTTTTTTTTCTGTGTAGGGTCATATTTTGAGGTAATGATACTTGTAGGCAATGTCGTTTTTTTTTTTAAATTCGGAAATGTCATTGAAAATCCCTGATCTACGAAAGAATTTCTCAAACCCGAGTAAAACTAATTTGAAATGAAACTAGTTTATCAACCGAAAATTTAAAAGAAACATTAAAACAAATCTCCTTTGAGCTACATCGACCTACCTTGATAAATTGCAGCAACTGGCTCGGTAAGATAGACGGGAGTCGGTTCCTGCGACATTGGTGCTTCTTTGCGTAGTGTGGTGAAGAATGGAATTTGACTGTCCGCTACTACTGCTGATGGTGGTTGTTGATGTTGTTGTTGTTGTTGATAGTGCTGTGGGATGGCCTCCGGCTGTTGATAAAGTTGTTGTTGTTGTTGAGACACTAGCGGTTGGAAGGCTTGTGTCGGTTGCGGTTGATACTGTGGCTGTTGACTTGATGGTTCAGGCTGCAAAAATTCACCCGTCAATGGATGAGAGAAACAGAGAAAAACAAAATTTTGTGAGCTAAAGACTTGAATGTGTTCGGTTGATCTCTAGATGGATAGAGGGAATTAAAGGGGGAGGGAGCGAAAACTCTTCGTTGCAGTTGCTCCCTCCCTGAAGTGGATACGAGGGAAAAGGAGGATTCCTAGTGTATGCATATTTTAGATGGTGCACATATCGAAGAGAGGTGGGATAGACCTTCTTCTTCTCATTCGTTGATGTCGCCGTCGTCGTCGTCGTCTCCGAGGAGCAACAGCCACGTCTAGAGGAAGGATGTCGCGACGTTCAAGTCTGGTGTGTCGCGGTATGTATGAGAGAACTTGAGAGCATTTCTGTTAATTATATTTCTTTAATAAAGTTGACATTTTCTTTTCGTAGTTTTAAATATTTGAGCACAGTGTTGGAGTAGTGTGTCTTGCTCCCAAGAGCTCCGAGAGGCGTCTACAAATTTGAAATGTTAAATTAGGTGAAAATGAGAGTTCTGCCTGAGTTTGGATTTTGCTATTGGAGATGACGATGGAGGTTGAGTGGGGTGTATGTGTGCACTTGGGATGCAGGTTTGCATGTCGGAAAATATTTGGGTGAAGGCGACGCCAAGTCAAGCACACAAGCGAGTTTAGTGGCTGCCTGGCTGGCATACTTCGACGACCGACAGGTGATCTCTGGCAGCAGTGACGTTAGAAGCCAGAATACATGAATATAATTCGGGAATGCATAAGCCGGTAGAGCGGGTTGCCGTCGTGACTTTTGGTGTGGAATTGTGTGAATCGACGCGTGTAGCATAAAGGAGAAGTTATAAATAGGATTCAACAGTCTTAACGTTTGTTTAGTTTTTTTTATATCTTTCACTTTAGAAAGGAAAAATGAACTCGATGTTATTGGGCCGTTGAAAACAGGTAGGATTGTTCAAGTTAGTTGCCTTTTGTGCCAACTTTTCGTTCGGGTTTCCGCTTGTAGGTCACATATTTACAATGAAGCAATGGACAAGCTCAATGCAAGTGAATTTCATCTCATGCTGATTAGTTGACCTCGATCCGCATTACGTCCGAAAAGAGCCAGAGCTCTCACCATAGGTGGATAAATTTAGACTTTCATACATTGTATACACCTCCTAGACCTGGCTCAAAAGTACACACACTCGTCTGGCAGCCTCAGTCGTATGGATAATGAAGCGTAACGAAGCCGTTAGCATTCTCCCGGTGAAGGTTGGGGAATTTTACTCAACAAATTCTAGCAATGGCATCCACAACGGAATATGGCGAATGAACATTTTGAAGGAGCATTCACAAAGCAATAGCACCAGCGCCACTCACTCACACACACACACAGACAACACTAAACTCAACTAAACTAAACTCTCATGGGCAATTCAAGATAGAGGCAACATTCAAAGGATGAGTTTACGTATGCGATAAGCTTTTTCTCATTTCCACGACGAGGGGCAGGGGAGCCCCCGGTTTCTCGGAAAAAGTTGATATAATTTAATTCAATTTATGATTCGGATCTACAAGCCTGGTTGGAGCTGCCGTGTCTGGAAATATGATGCAAACACAATGGAGACACTTTTTCAGAATTTCTGTCTGAGTGTATTTTTGTCGGTCGACCAGGGAGGGGAGAGGAGGGTTCCTGTGCGTCGCGTTAGACACTGCTAGAGAAGTGGCGGTCTGGTTTCAAGTTGGAGACGATACACGGTCTCATATATATATATGTTATTTCCACTGCATTTTAGTTCCCCACTAGAACCTAGAGACTATGTTTCGTTTCGTGGCACCCCGCCCCCTCCCCTTCTGCATCACGTGGGAAAGGGTTCGTCGCGGTCGGTGCGGTGCATTTTAGACATCGTCATCGTGCTTGGTGCTCGTGTTGGCGCGCGCTTTTCTGGGTCTCGTGAAGTTTTGTGTGTAATGAATTATTTATGCTAAACTATAAACTACAGCGAATATGTTTGAATAGTTAAATTGTAGCTGAAAATTTAATGACCACTTTCGGCCGCGCGCGGGGAAGCACTCGAGGAGTTGTGGCGGCGGTGGCGGAGCTACTCATGCCGTGGGACAGGAAACTCTGTACAGGAGAGCGGAATGTTCTTCCCATTCCGTTGGATGGTGGTGTTTAGAATGTTAGTACCTACGCTATAGGAAGTCCACTTTGCCATGGGAAAAAGAGAAAGCCATTGCATGTTCTAGCTACGTTGTGTACTTTGCTGATGAGTGACTATTCCGTATGTGGTTATGCTACTAACGGTTGGCTTTGGTTGTTCATGTTAGCTATGTTTTTTTTTTCGTTGCTCGCCATCATTCCGGGTAAAGACCAGTTCCGCTTGAATGGATTGCTACTTAGTTTGTGCGCCTGGGGATGAAATTGTTGCGAAGCTCATTCGTTCTAATTTTTAAATTAACATCCAATTCACACTTCGTTCCGATCATTACGGCAGCGTTTTCACAGTTGGAGTTGAGCCAGTTTTTCGAGCAACATGTTAAGTTTGATTCCAAAATTGTGTGTGTGTAAAATCTAATACCCATTGACCGGCAATGGTATAATGAGAGCAATCTGTTTACAACAATCCTTCAAGTAACCAATGCTTTAAGCCGGGTGTTAGATAATGATAGCTCTATTGCAAATCCAGCTACCCATTTCAGAATGTATGCACGGATATGGTTGTGGTTTTACTCCACTCCAGCCACGCGGTACATGAAATAAATTCTATCCAATTCTTCCAGAAATTTTACATAGTATAAGTCTTATTTGGTTGATCTTGAGCCACTCCGAGCAGAGGTATCTATAAACTATTCAAGAATACAAGGGGAAGTGGGGTAAAATAAGCTCTATAACTCTATAACCATATCCATGCGGTGATTGAAACCAGTTTCATTCGATTCCCCAGACAATTTCCAAGCGGAAATGGCTTTGTTCACATACCGCGCTTAAAAGCAACAAAAGTTACAGATTTTTTCCTTAGTTGTCATCAGTTCTTACCCACTGTGCAATGGCTCAACTTGTTGATTTGTAAAAATTAAAAAAAATCTACTTTGATTCGTAATTAATTTCATGTACTCGCGAGAATATGAGCGCAAAAATTAACGTTGCGTAGTTAAATTTGCTTCCACAGTTGAGTTGTTGTTTTTTATGGAGTTTTTTTTAACTTGGGTATAATTCCTAGGGAACTATTTTTTCAGTGTTGAAATTTAACATTTAATTATAAGTTTGACCAGAGCTCGAAAAAATTGACACTCGTCGTGAACGATGAGTAAAAAAAATATTCAGTGTGTACAATTTTCGCTCTCTTCATTTCGTTCTATCAGTCACGCAATGTATTCGTGTTAACTTATTTTGCTCTGCTTAGTCATTCCGTTGTCCTTGTGTTCCACACAACTCATTCACACCCCAGCAAAACACACGGCTATTCAAGCCTCAAGAGATTTTGGTTGCTTGACTGAATGTTCTGGTAACCAGTCATTCATTTTCGCGTTCGTGAGTGATTTTTTCTGCCACAGGATTTCAAATATTCCCGAACATAGCTGAAGGCAAAGGAAGCCAAAAGGCGGAGCAATGGCCGAAATCACTACAAAGTTTAGGGGCATTTGTTCAAGAAAAGGCATTTGCAGGATCGATTCGAGAAGTTTTGGTTTTTTGGTTTTTTTCATTGATTCTCCAAATGAATGACTGTTCGTTCGTCTTCACGGTAGAACGTTGAAATTAAATGAGTTGTTTGCGCTTACGTACATTCACTGCTTTCCGGAACGAATGAATGATCAAAGTAAAGCAACACAAAACAAGTTGACTCATCTTGCACAAGAGATTCATGAAGGCGAATTTGTGTTTACTTCATGTTCGCTAGGAACAGTGCGTGATGACTAATATTTTGTCTCAGTTGGGGTGCAACTTGAGAATTGAATATGATATTTTTAAGCTCTGGGTTTGCCTACTTCAATTTTTCGCTGGCTACCTGGTCAAAATTTATAAGAATGTTAGCTAGAAATTTTCCTACGACATACGAAAATCATATGAAAAACTGAAACAGAATATATCTTTCCATTGCACTGCTTTTTTTTATCCATGTTGTGTTCCGAAGTCTCGATCATCATCATTCGAATTTCAGACTTCAGTTGTTTCGGAAATATTTGGAATAATTTTAATGAAATCACTGTTCTGAATTCACCAATCGGAACACTTTCAAAATGTAATTTTATTTAAAACGAAAAATCTAGAAGATTTGAGGACATTATGAACAGCGTTTTAGAAAACTAACTACCTGACCAGAATATATTGCTGTTTTTATTAGCTACATATGTACTTTGATAACGGATTTGTCAGTTTTTGCATATTGAAGATTAGTAATAAATTATTTGGTCACTCCACTTTTTTAAAGGTCAAAAACTCGACACTTGAGATGCCAAGCAACACATTACCGCAATTTTTAATTACAGCAACTCGATTGTGACTTAATTGAGTAACATTGAAACTACCTTAACCGATTAGCAACAACTGTGCTATTAGGGAATTCGAAGTAGGCCTTTCTGTCAAGGAGTAACCTTTTTCTAGTGGAATATAAAATAATTTGCTCGTATTTGCTAGTGATAGTTTGAAGAAGTGTGAATCATGTTTTTTGTTTTTACAAGACAATGATAGCAAAACAGAAAAAGTATTTAAGATGTATCAAGTCAGCGATATAACAACAACAACATTTACTGGCACGTAGGTCAATGGACTTTCCTGTAGCCAGGAAACCATGTGTGGCAGTCTGAACACTTGTCCCACTCATGTCCTTCAATGGTCGCAAAGTTCGCAAAGAGAAACCAGAAGAAGATTGACCTGTCATATCTTTGTACCATTCGAATCCGAGGAATAGGCCATCGGAATCATCCTCACATCAGCAACCATAGATGTGGCACAGTCGGTATCGATGAATAAGGCTTTTTGGCAACAAAATCTGCACACCCCTATATACGTATATCTCTGGAAATACTTCATCAACGCGTGAAATGTTTCACAGTCTGCTGAACGTGTGTCGGTTCATTGTGTAAAATCAATTTTTGGTGATACTACAAGCTTTTAGATCGACGATGGCGTCGAAAGAAAAGCAAGAGCGAAAAGCAATTGTGTGAGGTCGCAATACAAATCCAGATCAGTCAGTCAGAAAACTTGCAAAAAAACTTGTTTTTCCTGTTAGCACTGTCCAGAACGTTCTTAAATCTTTCGATGTACGTTTGACAACAGCCAGGGAGGCTGAGAGTGGAACAAAAACGGATCTCAGGAACCACCAGAAGGATGCGAAGGTGAAGCAAATATCGCAGAAGAGACCAGATCTTTTGGTATGTACTGTGGTTAGAAAAATAAAAATTTCTTCAACTTTCGTGCATACTTCCAACCATCGGCAAGGTATAAAATGGTTGGCATGGTTGGCAATTTACATTGAATAATGGAAACGCATGGTAAGATATTCAACAAAAACTAAAAACATAGCGGTTCTGAAAAATTGTAGCTCTTAAATTAAAATACAGACATAGTCAATTTTAAGGTGTGTTGTGTAAAAAAGTCTTAAATTTTAAGAAAAAAAAAATTAAGTAACGTCGTGATCCTAATCCAAAAAATGTCGCAACGTGGGTGGTTTTTAAAAATATTTACCCAAAAAGAATATTTACCTACATTTCATTTGCGTATTTAGTTAATAAAATCAGCTTAGTGGTTCAAAAGTTATGAATTTTCAATTTCAATTTTCAGAGTCAATTTTTCCGACCACCCTAATGCTGAAAGAGTTACTCGTCTAATGACAAAATAAAATAATCGGGTCTAATATGTTTCAAAACCGAATAAATCTACTAATTGTTATGAAATTCTGAGAAATCGTATACCTTTTTTCTAAGGTATTGCTCATTAATTCGACTGAGAGGTTCTCTTTTTTCAGGAAGCTCGTAAAAGGAATTCAAGGCTACTCGGTTAACGATCTGTACTCTGGCAGCCGAAGTTGTCCAAAGTAAATGTAGTGATGCCACTTCAGGGAAGATTGAAGCCAATCGACACCAGCTTGCTTTGTGGACTAGTTGAACTGATGACTGATGATTTTCTGATTTTTATCCGCGAACTTCTTTGCCAGTTATTGGACTCCACAGCAATTTTTTTTTTTAAAAACGACCATAGTTGCTGCTGTTGCTACTCCTTTTGCTGATCAGAACTAGTGTAATTGCACAGAGCACCACAAAGATGGAGCTTGGGAGTGCTTTAAATCTTCACTAGTTCACTAGTTCATTCTATTTATAGATCAGTACCGGCGCCGGCCACGTTCTCACGGTCTTTGGGGAGGGGAAAGGATGACTAGTTTGACAATCGTTGGTTAGAGACCGTGTTTACCTCTGCGTCTCCACAATTGTCAAGGGAAGGATAGATTTGTGTTAGTGATGTAGGTTATTATCATGGATGCACTGAGGTAAGTGAAGCGATCAATGATAGAAAGCGCAGTAGACTGCTTTTTATTTTAAATCTAGTGGTGATAGAAAGAGGTCAGTGACAAATAGCAAGGAAGGTGACGGGCCTGGAATTGGACTCCCGACCATCTGCTCAGTAAGCAGAACGGGTAACCACTGAGCTACCCAGCCGCGTCAGTTATTGGATTCCACAGCAATTATGTGGTTGATTAACTCAAGTTTCTCAGCCGGCTGCTGTGTTATTTCCTCCTCCTGTTTCAGATAGTCTAAGTTGAACTTTTTCTCGTACTGCTGCTTTTTTGGAGGAACTCGACACGGAGTTTTCGTAAGGGCCAATGATGCAAACGTAAACAATGGCTTCTTCTGCAAATTTCTAAAAAATGCAAACTCGCTCAAGTAAACTATTGAAAAGCGGAACTCCTCTTCTGTACAATCATCGTGGTAATTCACTATGATTAAGTTAGCATTCTCGCGAAATATGCGGAATGGCTCTTATGAAAACTCCATGTCGAAATCTCGTGTTTGATGATCTGAAACTTTGATCGCATTCATTGCAGCTTCCAAGGCAGTTGGAATGATTCTCATTGAAGTGCAGTTCTGGATGAGCAGAAGAAAGAATATTGTTGATGTTTGGCATGGTTTGCTGCGATCGTCTCATTCGAATCCCAATACGAATGACGTTTTTGGAATCGAAGATGGGCTTGAGTCATTTGAGCTGACACTTGCTGTCACTGTTATGGTGTTTTACACATGGAACAGTTATGTTACGGGGTGAAAGGGTGCCCATTAAAAACACCACCCCCTGCGAGAAGTTGCGCTTCAGCCTAGCTATTTAGCACTGTATTTGAAGGTTTGCCAATGCAGAACCCGTAGCTTCTGAAAGACCATCCTCGGTCCTCTAGAAAGTAGGGGTTTGGTGCGAGCCAAACCGTAAACAAATCTAGCAACGGAAAATCACAGACCACAACGACGAAAAAGAACTTCGATTGGAAACACGTTATGTGGAAATTGTAAATCCCTCAACTTCACCGAAAGCACACGCATACTCTCCGATGCACTGAAGGTCCACGGGTTCGGTATAGCGCTACAGGAGGTGTGTCGGAAGCGTACTTTTAGAGGTAATCATAACATCTACCAGAGCTGCGCAACACACGTGAGCTGGGAACAACGTTCATCGTGATGGGCGATTTTCAGAGGCACATGATCGGTTACTGACCGATCAACGAAAGAATGTGCAGGTTGAGGATCAAGGGTCGGTTCTTAAACCCACACTCCGCAAGATTATTATAGGAGACATTCAGGTTCAGATTGGCCAGGAGGAGTTCCGACCGGCAATTGGGATTTTTTTGCTAGTTCTCGATGTCATGACTGCAGTTCGCGGATCTGAGCACGGATTTTTTTTCCGGGTACACAACACTTATAGGAGCGGTGGCTCTTTACGGACATGAGACATCGACCATGCTCGAAGAGAACTCGCAAGCACTTGATGTAATCGAGCGACATCTTTGGCGGTGTCTGGCGGCAAAGAATGAGTCACGAGCTTCCTCAATTCTATGGCAAACAAACTATTCTGAAGGTGGAAACAGCTGGAAGGATACGCTGGGCAGAGCATGTTGAGAGAATGCCAGATAGCAAAACTTCAAAGATGGTATTCGCTCCAAATCCGGCTGGTACAAGAAGGCGTGGATACTGGCATTTCGTACAAAGCAATAGGCATTATGAACAGCTTCGTCAACGACATTTTCGAGTGGATTGAAGGTGCAGCTTCCCGACTGAGTTTAATCAATCGGTGGATGACCCTGACGTCGCGGGAAATTCAACCCAACGTTGAATCCGAACACGGCGTTCCCGAACGAACCATAGCCGTGACCAAGGAAATCAGCTTCATGACGAAGTGAGACGACGGCGCACAGTGGCACAATTCTGAAAAAACTTCCTAGAACATATTGAAATCGTCAGGCTCTAGAACATATTGAAATCGTCAAATTTGAGCAAAGTACTAATTATCTCAAAAAACCAGTTTTAAGGTAGTGCTGAAAGAAAACCATTAATATCTCTTTAACGTTAGGCTCTAGAAACTTAGTATTTTGAGCAACTTTCCTTAAAATTACCTGCTCTACAACTTTGTTCAAGAAAACAATTCGTTATCTCGTTGCTGGAAAAAGTTAGAATTTGAAAGTGTAGTTAAGCCCTTATGAAAGGTTAGGCGTGTTTTTTCAAAAGATGCGGAATAGCATTTTGAGCAACTCTTTATATGACACCAACTCGATAAAATGATGACAAAAGGGTGAAAATGTTTTTGACCGTCTTTTTCAGAATTGTGACACTGTGCGGCGGTAGCTGTTCTCCAGAACTCACAACGGCCTTTTTCAGGGCCACCAAAATAAGTGGAAAAGAGAGTTGACAAGTCTGACAGTTGTATGCTCGTTGGGAATTTGCAAGACGAAGTGTCCTCCGACGCTGATGGTAAGTAGGTAAATGGTAGCCTAGAGCAACACTAGGAATTGAACTTTAGAAAGGTTGCTGATTCGAGATCATATTGTACACAGTTTGAAAAGAACATGTAATTTTCTGCGTTATCTAATGCACATAAAGGGAGCGCTTTATTTGGCAGATATGAATAGGATACTTCATGTAAACTAAAACCAGATAACGCCCGAATCTAGTCTGTTGTATGAAAGATTGTGAACATTGTTGTATGGCGCTTGAAAGATTGCAAACACTTCCGTTGTTTACTAGTGAAAAATCCAAGCGAACTGAATAGAAATCCTGTGCGTTGAAACTGAGCTGCGTTGCAGCTAAAGGGTGATACGGTCAAAATTTGGTCAAGGGAAAACGCGTGTAAATCGGTGAAATCGTTTATTTAAAAAATCAAATTAAATTTCTTTTTCAAGTTCAATTAGTATAAAATTCAGGAAAAATATTCAATTAGGCTTCCGCTTTTCCAAATCCGAATTGCCGGGCCTTACGCTTGACCCCTGCCATCAGATTTTGTACAGCCACCTTGTCCACCTTCTTCGCCGCAGAAAGCCAGTTTGCCTTGAACTGCTGCTCGTCCTTAGCAGTTTTTTTGGTCTTCTTTAGGTTCCGCTTGACAATAGCCCAGTATATCTTAATTGGGCGGAGCTCTGACGTGTTGGGAGGGTTCTTGTCCTTGGGAACCACCTGCACGTTGTTGGCGGCGTACCACTCCATGGCCTTTTTACCGTAATGGCAAGATGCCAAATCCGGCCAAAACAGTACGGAACAACCGTGTTTCTTCAGGAAAGGCAGCAGACGTTTATTCAAACAATCTTTCACGTAAATTTCTTGGTTGACAGTCCCGGAAGCTATGAAAATGCTGCTTTTCAAGCCACAGGTACAGATGGCTTGCCAAACCAGATATTTCTTTGCGAACTTTGACAGTTTCGTGTGCTTGAAAATATCTGCTACCTTTCCCCTTCCTTTTGCCTTATAAAACTCCTGTCCCGGAAGCTGCTTGTAGTCGGCTTTGACGTAGGTTTCGTCGTCCATTACCACGCAGTCAAACTTCGTCAGCATCGTCGTGTACAGCCTCCGGGATCGCGCTTTGGCCGTCGTATTTTGTTTATCATCGCGATTTGGAGTCACTACCTTCTTGTAAGTCGATAGTCCGGCTCGTTTTTTGGCTCGAAGCTGGTTGTGAATAATAGCTTATTTGCGGCATCTCGGAGAGATAGGTTAGGGTTTCGCTTGAAACTACCGGCAACTCTCTTTGTCGTCTCAGCGGCTTCCGGTTTTCGATTTCCCCCCGATCCAGACTTCCTGGCTGTCGACAAACGTTCCCCAAACACTTTAATTACATTTGTAACGGTTGATTTGGCAACTTTTAGCGATTTTGCCAACTTTGCGTGCGAGTAGCTCGGATTTTCGCGATGCGCGAGCAAAATTTTGATACGCTGCTCTTCTTGCTTGGACGGCATTTTGACAACTGAAGAGTGAATTCCAAAATCAAAATAGGAGCAACATTCTACACACACACACCTTCAAAATGAGGGGTGTTCAGGTTTTTTAAATGCAAAATTGAAAGAAATACGTCAAGTTGATTTTGACCAAATTTTGACCGTATCGCCCTTTATATTATCCCAACCAGTTGGGGTCTGATTTCTATTTTTTATGACTGTTACGTCCCTGGATTTTGCTCTACTGAATCAAAAATTCAGGTTGTTATTGATATTATTTTTGAGTAAAGCTTGTTGGATTTGTCAGTTGAAAATTAATTTGATACAGATGGACTACAGATTTTGTAATTTGCGCAATGATGAGAAGATTTTAGCCTCGTTCACAAGATTTAAGCTGGAGTATAACTTCAAAAGAACGACCTTCACTACTTCCTTGTGTGCTGCCATTAGCGCTTTTGTTTCATATACCATCTGTGTGCGCATACAATCTAACACTCATTGACCGGCAATGGTATTATGGTAGAAATCTGTTTGCAACAATCCCTCAAGTGATCATTGGAAGCAGCTTTAATCCAAGAACTAGAAAGTGACAGCTACACTGCAGACCCACCAACTCATTTCAGAATGTCTGGAGAGTCACGCCAATTCCGAGGTTATTTTCACATACAACAAGCCCCGCATGTAAACATTACCGATATCTTTTGAACAAGGGATCTGCAACACACTTTCAGATTTGGAAATGTATAATTTCCAAATCAGACACGTATTTAGTGTTATTTACTGAATAAAGTTTTCTATAGTTATATTCTGATAGATCTCACCCATGGCCGCCTTAATGACACTATCTTGTTCATCCGTAACAATAAAAATTTTCGACGTTGGTTCGTAATTAATTCGAGACACAAGAGTCGCAAAAATGAACGTTGTTGAACCACCCTTAGGAATGCTACCTGCATAACCAAACTCTGTTCACCACGTGGTGAATGCATCTGAAATTATTTGGAAGCCTTTCACCCGCGTATGTGCATTGTCTTCTTTTGCTGCTTCTGACCAGCAAATGACCGTTTTCTACAGTGCACCGCTCTTCTTTTTTTCACTACACACTCTGCCAATAATCAAAGTCCCCGCACGGGAAATAATGTATTCTTCTACATGAGAAAAAAAGGTCATGATTTCATGAATATGTTGTTGGCGTGTTATGAACAATATTCATGATATCATGAACTATTTCCCACCCATAATGAAATCGTGAATGAATCCGGTCAAAACCATGAGCTGAATTTCTGATACCGAAAACTTTATTCATGAATCTATCAAATCTACTTTATTGACCTGAATGTAAACAATATCCACCGTTAGGATTCGATCCTAGTGTGGATGCGAAGAACTGTAATAGTCCTTGGTGGATGTACTTACTATGCTATAGTTATTCTTGACAAGACACTTGACTAATGAAGCTTTAGATTAGAGGCAAAACAAGTTCATGACCCGCATCTGTCATTTCGATAATGAAACCATGAATAAGAGTTACGAATTCATAAAATATAATGAAAGTTCGTTTCATGTTTTTTTATTCAAGAAAACAGAAACGGATTTGTTTCCGTGTGCTATGAGGCGACTTTATATCGAACTTCAAAACTGCTTATAACCATCGATTCACTCGTGACAAAGCGGAAAAACACTCTAACTTAATAATTTATGTCCGGATGTCACAATACTACCACTAATAAACAAAACTAAGCTGATGTAACTCTTCTTTCCAGAGCGGTGGCCAAAAAAAAAAAAAACGATGAAATACTACCGACACTCACGCATTTCCGGAGGAATTTGATAGTACGTCAATACGTCTTTCCCAAAGCACGCGAAGATTTTATGATTTCACATTTAGTTTAAACAAAAACAAAAAAAAAACAAAACGCGGCAGTTACAAAGCACGGCTTGCTGCGATCCTCGCTTTTGTTTCAGATACCACCTTGATCGAAAAGTTCTCGGAATCAGTTCATGACATCAAGCGAGTGAATGAGATGCGACCGAGTTGATTTAGAAAGACTTTTTTGAGATTTACAAAATAAAATTATATTATATACCCAGATGATCATCCAATCCAAGTTAAAAGTGTTATTATGCATCTATTTAAAACTACCGTAAACTTTAATCCATCCACGATTCATCACATTTTTCCTCAAAGTAAACAAGTAAACCAACCGCAAATCACTAGCATACTCGGATGACAAAAAAAAACCTGTCCGATGAACCGCAGAACTGACCCCACCCCCTCCCCCCTCTAAACAACAACCGCATTCGTCGGACCAGGAATTACGCATTGCTTTTGCTGGTCCGTGATTATCTCGTTAAACACAGCCTAACGAACCGCAGATCATTCACACCGGACACCCTCCCCAGTGGACAGCGCGGTCGGATCGGGAATTTTGAAGTGGACAACAGCATTTATACACACAATAATAGGCACCTGTTAGTGGTGCACTTGGGAATTGCATTTTAAACCAGAGCGCAGTGTGACAAAAATTCTAACTGAATCATCAACGGCCAGCGAAATTGCGGCGGAATATATCATTGATGGCCTATTGTGTTGTCGATTGGATATGCAGTGACCTGTTCTATAGAAGGGGGGTTGTCACATGGCTCTTTCCCACCACTAGAATGTATAAAACTTCCGGCTGCCGTTTAAATTGTGGCCAGACTCTATGTGTCTATAAACGCAACTGCAAAAAGTCTAAACAAACGGCAGCCGAAAACAAGGCGCAATTTAGATAGCAGTTGAAAATGTTTCGAAAGCTGTTGCCTGCTCATATTTTCACGGGAAATATTCGTCCTGTCCCCCGATCGGGAACGGGGTGTGTGCATACGAAGGTGTGAACGAGACTATGAGTATTATCATTATCCTTGGATACTGTTTCTGATGCGAGGGTTGGGAGGGGTTGGGAGGGAGGTGCAAATCATCACTGATTCGCGAATGATGCTTTTTAGTTCCCGCAGTCCTCGGCCATATTTGCCATGGTGCGGTCCACCGGTGATTGGTTAGCCCTTTCGAGAATGGGAGCGGATTTGGGGGTTGGTTCAAGTGAGAAAATGATTGACTGTTGCTGAACTAACGTTGGAGATATCTTTGAACTTTCCTGTATGTTGTATTGTTTACTACGTTTAAAAAAATACGAAGTTTCTTGATGAACATGGGTAACTAGTCATCTAGTTACTCTGATATCTGTATTTCATTTGATAGCATAGTTTGGATCAACAGCCAAGGTAAGACCTACTTCTACTTACCTTCCTAGTGAATTGGCGTCATTTTTGACCAATCGACATTTGTAATTGTAATTGAAGTTTATTTAAACGGCAGCCTGTTAGTTACAAAAACTTTTGCTGAGGTCAAGGAATTAAAAAAAGCTTCAACTTTATAACGTTAAAAGCTAGTGATCTGAAGTTTCCTGACTTTTTCTAACTCTTAAAAACAGGTTTCAGCGACCTAGGAGTGACACATAGTGTTTTGGCGTCAAAAATTGCCAATTACTTGACTAGCTCTCAAAACTCCATTTTTGATTCGAGTATTGATCTCTTGGCATCATCTTAAAGGCATGGTACCAAGGCTGTGTACCAACTCGTGAATTAATTTAAATTTTCACTTAAACTTGACAGATGGAAAATCATCGATTGAGTCTGCTACTCAAGCTGACAGACGGCAGCTCAATTTTGACAGACACCTTATCGTAAGTTTTTTGATCAATAACAAGGGGGATTTTAATCGATTAATCGGTTATTTTCCATCTGTCAAGTTTAAGTAAAATTAAAATTAATAGGCGAATTAGGACAAAGCCTAAAAATAGCATTCTCACTTGCTTTTTGTTCCCACAATTCGGCCCTTTTTGGGCACGCGGGTACCTGGAATCAGTACCGGTAGTGATCCGAAGATAACACATTCAGAATCTCATTTGCTGATGCCGCTCGACCTTTCAAATTTGACGATTTTTCGCCCAGAACTACAAAAACTTCTTCCAGTCTGCTTTGATCATCAGCTTTGGAAGGTAGATAGATACGTTGATATCGGGCTCACGCATTATCTATTGTTTCGGTAAACTATTGTTCGGTGGCGTGTGATCGAGTGAGCACAGGAGAAAAGAACAATAAACCTACATCTACGTAAGATTTCAAGGTCAAAGTCGACCATTAGTTCACCACCATTTGCTTTGCTACCGGGCAAAGCGCATTTTTTTTTTTATTCCGGATCTCTATTGTTCGCGGCGTGAGTGATCGAGTGAGCACAGAAAAAAAAATAATGCTGCTCGCAGGTGAGATGTTGTGGGCTGTGGCTGTGGGATCATAATTAATTGTGATCCATATTATATAAGTTCGGACATCAACTGTTACATGTTATTGCTCCCTAGAACCAGCAGAAAGGAAATTTCGACACGGAAGCTATACGATTTCGAAATCATTATCCAGAACAGGCAACCCATTTTGCCGTATCAAACTGCATACACTTTATATATACTTATTTCCTTTACATATTCCATATTTGACAAATATGTATATACAGCCATTCCATAAATACCGATATAGTTGGTCGCAGAATTTCATGAAAATTTGTAGTTTTGTTCCTTATTAGTTTTAGTATTCGTGAAAATATTAGACACGTATTTTTGATTTTTGCATTAGGGTGACCATTTCCTTGTTAGGGCGGTTTCAAAAATCGATTTTTCTTAGCTTTCTCGAAATTACTTTTTTCAAGAAATCATGACTTTTCAATCACTGAACCGATTTCAAATGTTAAAACACTAAATGATGGATTATAAAACATACTCTAAAGATTCAAAAATGATGGCAAAATTTGTATTATGTAGCCTTAGATAGCCTTTCAGAGGTACAATGGAAGGTGGTCCTATATAAGGTAAACTTGTAAGTGTAATAATCAGTAAGTAAACAAGTGCTCTGCTCATCAGAACGCATCCAGTGTCTAATAAACGAAGGATTTTAAGTGTGCACTTTGTGGTTTGTGAGTATCAAAGGCCTTAACCAGAAATATCACCCAAGCCGTTCATGATTAAGCAGTTAAGAAAAAGTGAAATTGGACGACTGCTGCAAAAATTGCCGCTGCATGTTGTATACACTCCCACCTGAAGAGCCTATCGTTGAACCATCCGGAGTTTCTGCTGTCAACAGCCAAGGTGAATAATGTTTTTAAAAATGTGTTTACATTGGCAGTCATGAGCATTATGCCACGTTATGACATACTGTGTGAGAGTATTGTATCGTCATGCTTTTTGGGTGTCTTACGGCAAATTTATTCACCTTTATTTAACTCCTTAGCGGTGGCTGCCCATACGTTTAATTTTGGGTTAGGCTTTAGTGGAGGTGAAGAGACTGGTCCTTAGTCGAACTTTATATTGAATAACTGTAGTTTTACAAAAGGTTTACAGTTTGTACTACAACAACTTCTTCCATGGAACAGCAAGGTAGTTATTTAATTTCTTGAAACTCTAGAGTCAATTCTAGTAGGTTTTAAGACGAACACTTATAGAACCTGATATAATGATACCGTTAAACCGTTAAAATGTATGATTTTACACCGGAAGGTGCAGGAGCATCAGGACCATGGACCAACAACGGGATATGACCACGTTCCGATTCCCTGGAATTGGATTCGGTAGAGTCTGAAATGGACACCGTTAGAACTTCGCGATCTGGTACCTTTGGACGGCTCAACATTCACAATTCTCCGCTCAGGACATTTCCGAATACTTTTCAATCGGTCCCGGCAGGGCTCCGATAATGACAATTTTAGAACCTCATGTACTGGAGCTGTTATGCAGCTCAAGATTAATGATTTGCAATCTAGAAATATACTCAAGTTATGCTTAGACCAATACGGGCATTTGATAACTTTCAAATACTCTGACACTGGATAGGGTTCAAAAATAACACTTTCAGAACTTGTGTTGGTCATATATAATGATTTTTCACCCAGAGATACATAGACATGAGCCAAGGACAAACAAGGACTTGGCCACTTCCGGAAACTCTGGAACCGGTTTCGGTAGGGTCTTAAACGAATACATTCTGACCTTCACGTACTGGTATCGTGTGATGGCTCAATATTATAATATTTTACCCAGAAGATCAGTTACTTTCTACCTTCGACCAACCCTGGAATTTAACCACTTCTGGTTGGAAAACTAGGAAAATTTAAATGAACAATTCACTTGATCACTTTAAAAAATAAAATGAAAAATAAATACTGAAATACATATTCAAACTATTACTAGTAAACGCGAGCAAATTTCTTTACATTACAGAAAGCTTGTCTTTTGACAGATAGGCCTATTTTGTCTGTGACTTACAGACTTCTTCAGTGTCGATTGCTCGGCTGGAAGAGAACATTACAGTAGGTCTACAATCTCAGTTCAGTTTACCCATAATCGAAATAAGTAGAAAAGTTGACTTTCCATATTTGAGTAAATAAGTGTGGGAAAAATGTGTCTGTTATGTGAACTGGTTTGTGTTATACCTGTCAGATAGCAGTTCTTTGTTAAGATTTCTTAAAAATTATAAATTCCTACTTGATCGGTAGGTTAGTCAATTGTTGTTTCGTGTTGTGTGTTGTGTAGGTAAAAAAGGTTTTATAAACAGCTCTGAATATCAGTAGATCTTTTCAAAAATAAGTCTACGTGGCTCATGAACATTCCCTTAGTGACTTCTGCGATATGTTCTTTGAAGCGAGTTTTTAGAGTATGCTTGGTTTGTCCTATGTTACTTTTTCCACAATGATTACAAGTAATTTAGTACATCCCGGATTTTTTTTAGCCTAAGAGAGTGTTTGAAGTGAAATATTTTTCCCTAGTAACACACTTGTTGCCATTTGGTTGAGATAACATAAATATGACTTTTTTCGTCATAATCAAGTTACTACAACTAATTATGATCTTAATGTGCTACTTGGGTTAATAGTGAAAACTATTTCAAATCCAAAGTTTCCAAGGATGGGTCGTAGTTGTTTAGTTTGGCTGCCATATGTCATTGCTATTCTTTTAAGTTCGGGTTTTTTTTTGGTAATATGGTGAGTGATTGCTTATATTGTTTTTTTTTATGATATTTTGTATTGTTTGTTGTGAGTGACCATTCAAGTGTGCTGTCTCAAAAATGTTTAGACGTTCTTTGTGTATGCCATTTGGACTTAGTGATAATGTCTGTATTCTATGTACCATGTGATTAAACTATGTTAACTTGTGTTGATATGAGTGTTTGGAAGTCTTAGGTATTGTGCGTTGTGTATTAGTCGGTTTTCTGTAAAAATAGAATGAGAGTTTAGATTGTTTTTATCACTACAAGCAAGTCAAGGAATCGTTATTAATTGTCATTTTCAAATTCGTATGTAAATTAGATGTTTGTGTGTGTGTTTAAAGTTTCAGGAGTAAGGGGTAAGAGATTTTTTTTTAAATGCTAAATACATCATCCACGTATCTCCACCAGATAGTAAGTAGTTGATTTGTATCTTGTGATTGTTTTTTTTCTAAATTTGCCATGAAAATTTCATTCAAAAAAGGAGAAAGAGGGTTGCTTATAGCGGCACCTTTTCAAAGTTTAACTCATTTCTCGAAGAAAAATAATTTTCTTTCTTGCAAAGTTGTGTTAGTTTTAGGCATAAATGTACTTTTTTCTTCCATGCGTTGTCGTCATTTTGAGTAAGCAACCAATTTTCAAATAAATTTAAGGTATATTTTACTGGAATACTAGTGAAAAAAGGTTTCACGATAAAAACAAAAAATTTCAGTTTTGTAAATTGTGTTTTTTTAAAAAGCGAATGTAAAACTTCATTTTTTTTTCACACCTATGTCATGAACGAGTTCTCTAAAATGTTGCTAATTTTTAATTGATCGGCTGGGTAATTGTTTTGGCATGTTTTTGAATTCCGTAACTAACCATTTAGCTATTTTATGGGTTGGAGATTCAACAGCTGAGATGATTTCATTTCAAATTTATTGAGATAATTTCAAAATATGTTATCAACATGATATCAGATTCATACACTAATAGCTAAAGTAGTGTTTCTAGTGAGAAGCTCAATTTCATATCCATCTGGTATGCTGGTAGATTTCAGTCTACCTTCGTCTTGGAAAATTGATAACAGTTGATAACAAAATTTAAAAATTAATTAACTATTTAATAACTATTTTTTTTGTGCAATAACAGGTGAGTACAAATGATAGCCGAAAAAATAAAACTTGTTATTTATTTGATATCAGTTTGTTATTTTACTTTGCTAGGGTTAAGCCGAGGTAAGAAGGGTTTGATTTTCTAAGATTACTAATTTCATTTCCAAATACTTATTTGTACTCCTTAAGTTTTTTTTCCACATGTTTTACCATTCCTGGGAGAGGTTCTGTTCTTTGTTTTCTATAGGGTCCGTTGTGTATTTTTTCTGTCATAATTTTATCGTTCTCTTTATTTGTCCATTATAAGTGTAGAATTGTCGCTGTCTGATTTTAAGTAATAATCTGGTTTATTTTTGAGTTCTGTAAGTATTGTTTGTGTTTTAGTGTGCTGTTTGTGTTTTTAATGATATTAGCTGTTTGTGTTCTTATTTCTTGGATTTGTGATGTGTGTAAGGGGGTAGTTTTAATTGCTGATTCTAAGTCGAGACTTTTTAGGGTATGAATCTATTGCGTTACTTCAGGTTACTCTGTGACGGGTTTCGATAAAACCCAAAAAACGGACATTTTTAGAACCTCATAAATACCGTTGGATGCTTCATAATATCATCAATATGAAGTATGAGGAATAGTAGACGTGCCACAGACCAGAATTCGAACATATTCGTGTTGGTTACTTTCGGAATCGGTCTAAAAGTATCCAGAAGTTGAGTATTAAAGTACACGACTCTGCAGAAGTCTGCACATTGTAGACAAAATACGCGAATCTGTCAAGATAAGCAATAAAGGTAGTTGGAATTAAATGGATATTACTAATCTTTTTACTCATTTTCTAAATCCAGAAGTGACCAAATCTTCATGTTGGTATATGGAATGATCTCTACAAAATTTTTGATTAAAAAAATATGAATTTTGAGGCATCAGCAAGTATTTGAGTTTCGCAAAGTGTTCGTATTGGACTCAGCTGGACCCGATTCCAGAGTATATGGCAGCGAACTTGTCTCCTTGTTGGTCCACGGTATGATGTTTCTGTATTTCTGGATGAATAATCAAAAATATAGCCCTCGAATGGTATTAATAGATGAGGTTCTGGAAGTTTCCGTTTTGAGCCCTGTCGGAACAGGTCTCAGAATATCCGGAATTGGCCAAATCCTTGGTTGGCTTATGACTAAATGTCCATGTATCTCTAGGTAAAAATCATGACTATTGAAAGATCGAACAGTACATCAGGCTCTGGAAGTATTCTTTTTGGGTCAAAAAGAACCAGTTCGACAGTAGCCGGATGTGGCAAAATACCCTTGTTGGTCCATGGCATGATGTCTTTGTTAGTTCACAGTGGATTTTTTTCTGCGTTTCAGGCTTATTGCTTCCACAATTCGCTTATTGCTTGCTCTTAACTCAGTGTTTTAAATGCACTTCTACGGTTATGAATTGGAAGCTTTTGATGCCAGGTACCATTTTTGCATTACTATGATTGTGTGATAAGTTCATTCATACTCTATGCCCTGGGAGTCGAGAAATTTTCCTCAACAAAAAATTCCTAGATCAGACTTGGAATCGAACCCTATTACTACACCAATCACATTCAGCATGGTGTTGCTTTGCAGCTGCACCTTTGCTGACTGAGCTAAGGGAGGCCCCATCATGATATAATGTTTAGGTACTTTCGGGTGAATAATCACAATTTTAGAGCCACATGGCGGCATCAATATATTAAGTTCTGGAAATGTCCGGTTTGATTTTTGCTGGAGCTGGTTCCAGCGTATCTGGAAGAGGCAATGGCATGATGTTGATGAAGATCATGTTATTTGAGGCATCGCGCGGTACTAGTATATGAGGATCCGATTCCAGAGTATCAGGAAGTGCCCGAATTCTATTGCAGTATCATGCTTTTGGATGTACCCATCCCTTTCAGTTGATGGCAAATGATCAATAATCGGATAATTATAGGAACTTTGAGAGCGCGTCAAAGTCATTTGTCATTTTTGACGCTAATGTGTAAATTTTTGCTAGTGCATTGAGAAAATTAAACGTTTCGTCAAAAACGTTATATGCCGTAGACCCACTGCTACCACAACATCGGTCTACGTCCTCACAAGTGCTTGGAAAATGGATAATTGGCTGGAGTTCTATTGCTAAAACTCCTAGGAACCCAACTACATGTACCGTTCAACTAGTGAAATAAATGCAAATAAACCTAAACTTAATGACATCTTAAAGAAGCAATAACTTCCGAAGACCGTCTATAACAAACTGACTTTCACACATGTCTACGTCACGATTTACACATCTAATCGTCTTTTGGCTATGCTCAATTAGAGCCCAATCTTTTGACGAAGCTAACAAAGGCTAGATCCTGGAAGTAAAGAATCTGGAACCTTACCTAATTTGGAAACTGTCTTCGAAAGGGCCATTTTCAAAAAAGTTTTTTGAATCAGAAATCCAAAATTGAAAACGTTGGCGTTGAACAATACATTAAATTTCGATAAAATTACTGAAACTTTTGAGAAAAATTACAGCAAAATAGAAATCGTTCACCCAAAGCCAGAACCACCTATCGTAATACTTTCAGTAAAACATTGTCCACGCGTAAAGTTCATGGATAGTTCATGCCAGTATTCTTGGCAACGAACTAATTGATTTAAGTAATATGCGCCTCAAGCATCAAATGACAACCCCAATCGAACATTCAAATGACATGAGAATGCAATTCATATTTTATAGATTAGATTTGATCACACCAAGAAATGTTCTGAAAAATTCTAGAGGCTTTGAGTTCGTCTGCTCTTTGTAATACTGCACCAAGGCAGAAGATATCAAGCATTCAGGTTGGCACTCCAATGTGCCATAGGGGTATTTATACATAAAGGAGGAATTAATTTCTTAAGAACCATAAACAAAACCATTTGATTCCGTATTATTACTTGAGATAATACATAAATTCAAGAGTTACTAATTCATAGGCGCTCAAAAAAGGCATGCCTGAATGGGTCAACAAACGTTTCAATGACGTCTCCCGTTTAGCGAACGGTTTTGAGCCCGCGTCTCGTTCGGTAAATAGAAAACAAGTCCCAATTATGAACCTTCTGAATATGGCTTCGTTTCGTATCCCCTTTGATCTGCGTGCCGATACCGGTCGCGGCTGCTGCTGCTGCTGAGCAGAGAAGCGATACAAAATTTTCACTCGACAGGTGGAAAACATATAAAACGGATCCAAACAGCGAACCCGAGCGAATGGATACCGTACTTTGGAGATACATTGATCGTCGGTATGAAAATCAGCGTGAAGTTTTGCGTTTTTAGCTCCGATGACTGCTTTGCCATGTTTATCTTGGAGAAAAGAAGAATTGACCGTTATATTTAACTGACGTCCAGAAGTATTTAGTATTTAGAAGTATTCAACTGACGTCCAGAAGTATTTAGTTTAGTATTTAGTGACAATATTTGATGAGAATGGCAAAACACTGAAATAGGATTACAATCAGCATTTAATACATTACCGAAGAATCTAGTTCCAACCCAACTTCAACATTCAGATTCTAAAGGTACACGGAAGAAAAAAAGTACCCATTTGAGCAGTTGCGTGTGGGAAGCCAATTTTGGGTATAGTTGTGTTAACCGACCCGTTGGGTATAAATAATTTACTTTTGGTTAGAGTTTACCCAAAAGTTGGTTATTTATACCTTACGGTTGGCCGTTGTCATGAATGGGCAAATCTACCGAGACGAGTGCCTTCAGAAGCACCTGCTGTCGTTCTTGCGATCTTACGAAGGCAATACGCTATTTTGGTCAGATTTGACATCCTGCGACTACGCGGGGCCGGCGATAAACTGATACAGAAATAACAATGTTTTTTTTTATCCAAAGACCCACCGAACCCACCGAATTTGTCGAAACATTGTCCGATTGAAACGTTTTGGGCCATTATGAAGGCCAAACTTCATAAAATATCTAAATTACTCGAGAACAAGCTGGCTTGGAAGAAATAACGTGTAAAAGTATAAAAAAGGCGACCCCACTGTTGTCCATTACATTATAAGTGGTGTCAAGGGCAAAGTGCGGGCATTTGGTTATGGAGTGAGGAATCAATAAACCAATAAAATTGAATCCAAATCATAATGTTTATTTTCTGAAAGTTTGAAGAAAATCCGATTAAAAATGAATTTTGGTGTGTTTCATTTTTTTCGAGTACAGTCTTTGTGCATTTATGTTATGAGCGGAAGACGGAAGGCCGGGAGGTTGGTGTAACCTGCCAAATTATTTGGCAAACCTTGACATCATCATCATGAAGCGAATATCAAAGTCGGCTTTGTCGGAAACGCAAGCGGTCACCCAAAAGCAGTGGCTGAAAGTGTTCGTCAAGGATGTTGTAAACATGAATGACGACACGTATCAGACGCTCGACGACAATGACTGGCACGGGAACAGATAGGAAGTGAGCTGCGACGTGAAGTAAATATCCTCCAGAGAAGGGGATGGCAAAGCCGCCCGTTTTTCTTCGGGAATTGCGGATAACGAGGAGAAGTACAAAACTAAGTTTTTACCGGAAGTTGCGGCTAACATTGAGAAATACCACCCGATGGACGATGTCGTGTTCTAGCCCTTGTTGCATTTCGCGAAGCGGTCGCTGAAAAAAATTGAGCGTTAGAAGATCCTAGTTCTCCCCACGTGCCTCAGCTGAGCCAAATGGAAAATTTCGTGGTGAACATAAATTGGAGGATCGAACAATCTAACAAAAATCGAAAAAAAAAAAACTGATCTGTAAGGCGACCAGAGAGTTAAAGAACATGTCAACAATTTTGTTTTGGCCAAAGTTCCGGACAACTGTTGGAAGGTTTTTTTTTGTTGAATCATGAATTAATACAGGAATCAAACTTTTTTTGTTGTAGTGAAGTTTTCATCGTTTTCCCACTATCCAACTGATAATTGTCTTTGCAAGCGTGATGTAAAGATGGATTTAGGGCAGCTCACTGGGCAAAAGTTTTATTTTACCATGGGTTAAAGAGATGCCTTCAACACATATAAATTCGTATTTTCTGATAAGTTCACTATAAAAATTTCCGATTTGACCAGTATTTGCAGCTACGAACAACTCAAGTTTTCAAAACGAATGTGTCTATGAACTCGAAACTCTACTAGAAAGAGTGCTTAAAAACTGTATTCTACCATTCATCACAGCATACAAAGGCCTTGTGTTGGACAGCTTTGAAGCTGCCATTTTCGTCGGGAGACACTTCAGTGGTACCGTGACAACCGGGTGGAATTCATCGAAAAGAACCTCAACCCACTCAAATTGCTCTCAATTTCCCCCAATCGAGAAATACAGGGCAATTGTCAAGCGGAAGCTGAAAAGGACTGAAAAAATGACTCGGGCCGCTCTGGCTGACGATCAGAGTTTCCAAAAAATGATGCGAGATATTTTAAGAAAAGTTCTTCATTTCATCAAAACCGAAACGCAATAAGACTGTTGTTATTTATCTTGGAAAGTGCAATAAAAACCTTTATTTTGATTGACGAACTGTGTAATTTCATCGAAACATTTTCTAGATAAAACTGATTTCTTACGCCCAGAGCTTAAGTGAATCGAGCTCCTTTTTTTCAAAATGCAAAATGCGCTCAATCCTATCCACGTTAAATTTCGGAAACTACGATAATGTTATCAAAAAATCCTGCCGAAATTCAACAAAACCGATTGTTTATTTCAGTACAATCAAGTAAGTATACATTAACAATAGTTGATTGAGATATTAATCCTTCTTTTTGTATATTTTTCGATTCTGCGGTACACTCACCATCAGATTGTGGCGGTGGCAGTTTGCTTTTTTCTTAGTTTAAAAGAGTTTCCGCTTAACCAGAGCCCAGAATTTTTCTATCGGGTAAAGTTCTGGGCAGTTAGTCGGATTGGCTATTTTTGGCACGAGATTTGACCTCTTGTGCTTTATATCGTTCCAGGATGGATTTTGATTTTGACTCACGCTAGAACAGAGCTGGAGAGTCGTGGCTTCTTATAAACGATAGCAACCGCTTTTACGGATATTTACACAATTCCTTGTTGATTGTTGCTGATAGAGATGTAACTTTTGGATTTCCGACCTACATATAAATCCATAGAGAGTGTTTCTTTTCATTGCGGTAAAAAAACCAGACTGTTGAAAATCTTTGTCTTACATCATGTTGCAAGGTTTAGTGCAAAAAACTTGGTTTGAAGTTCATTAGTACGACTTTTTTCAGTGAAATTTTGCTTGTCATCACAATTGGGTACCTTTTTCACTTTATATGCCTTTATTCCATATCTCTGCTTTACTTTTTGCACATATGATTATGATTTTCCAACTTTGCTAGCCACATTTCGCCCATAAAGGTTGGCATTTTTCTCAATAGTGGTCTTCTTGTTCATATGGTGGGAGCATATTTTTCGGTTTGTTCCGTTTCCAACCTTCCGATTCACAGTCATGCAGTTCGAACAATATGAAAACACTAAACACGGTACTTTTTGGTAGAGTGTATTTTTTAAGCAGATCGTGAACCGACAACGTTGAATTTGGGTGCCGCTCGTACGAAATGCTATTGCGCACTTCCACGCCATCCACTTCCACGATTCGACGACATTTCACCAAATGCAACAAGATTTTTAACATGTTGCACCACGAAATAAAGCGGAAATTGTTAACGGATCCGTGAAATAATTCAAAAAACTACACTGAAAGAAATGTGTCCCGAATTTAACGAGGACAGGCTTTACTTATGCACCGTTTTTTAATGTCGTAAAATATATGCATATTGGAACTTATTGACATCAAAAATGTTTTTTGCAACTTGTTGCAGAACTTTTTTTTTGCATTTGTACGGGCGAACGACAAATCCTGACTTGTCAATACGGGACCTTACAAAATCATTGGATTTGCTTAAATCCACTGTTCACGATGTGCTCAAATCATTCAAAAACCCAAATCTCTCCATTCGAACGGTGGCTCGTAAAATAAGGATGTCGCCTGGTTTTGTCCAAATATCAAAACAACGTTTAGGACTTAAGGCGTATAAACTAAAAACAGTTCCAAATCGCAACGACAAACAGAACTTGGCAGCAAAATCACGGTCTCGACGTTTGTACTGCGAATATTTGACGAAGTTTTCATGCGTTGTTATGGACGATGAAACTTATGTGCTGGAGGATTTCAAGCAGCTTCCAGGGCTGGCTTTTTATTCTGCTATGGCCAAAAATGCTACAGCTGAGCATTTCAGAACGAAGAAGGCATCGAAATTTCCCAAAAAAATACCTTGTGTGGCAATCAATTTGCACGTGTGGCAAAGAGAGTAAATCTTTCGTCACTACAGGCACAATCAACAAGGAGATCTATCAGAAAGAGTGTGAGCAGAAGCGATTGCTACCCTCCATCAAAAGTCATAAAGAAAAACGATTTGGAATCATGCCACTATGCTTAAACTATGATGGAGTGGTACCAAGCAAATCAAGTGAACATTGTACCATAAACTTAAACCCGCAAAATTGCCCAGAGCTACGACCAATCGAGAAATATTGGGCTCTGATGAAGCGGAAGCCTTCTGGAAAGAAGCTATGAATCAAAGACATCAAACACTTCCAGCAAATTTGGACAAAGACGGCTTCTACGATTTCTGAAGAGTCTGTACAAACCGTAATGGACGGAGTTAAGCGCAAAGTTCGAAAATTTTATGCAAATACCGAATAACTATGTTTTGCCTTCACGAATTGTTAAAATACATCCCATGAATCTGAAATTAACATTTACGACGGAAAAATAATGCGAAATTTATGTTTTATGAATGTTTTGAGGTGTCCGGATTATTGCGAATACAGACCTTAGAATGGTATGCTGCAAACAATGTTAACTTCGTCGCCAAAGAGATCAATCCTCCGAATTGCCCTGAGTTCAGACCGATCTAGAAATATTGGGCAATGGTCAAGCGAAAACTTCGAGGATGCGGTAAAGAAGTGACAAATGCACAACAAATGCATTTAAAGTGGAATAATTTCTCCGGTACAGTTTCACCAGCGACTGTGCAGATCATGATGGCATCGATCGCAAGTAAAGTGCGACAGTTCGTTCGAAACGGTAAAATGTAATAATTTGTTATATATCGTTTGAAAGCTGAATAAATATTTTTTTTGTTTGACGATTTGATCAACCTTGTGATCACTTGAACGCGTCCAAATTTACTTTGAATCGGGCTTTATGCGACTCATTCTGTTGATTCTGTGCCAAAAGACATGAACCCACCAAACTGTCCTGAACTCCGTCAGATCGAAACCTATTGGGCCATGATGACGCGCGAACTTTGGAAGACTTAAGGAAAGGGGAAGGATGAAACGGAAACAATGAGAAAGTGGCCAACATCCGAGGGAAATGTACTGGAACGACTTTACGGGCTCTGATGGAGGGCGCAAATTTCGAGCATTTTACTCAAACTCATCCTAAAACTTAATTAATGTATGTATGCTGAAATAAATACTCATACTAAATTACTGTTAAAATTCGGTTTAATTTCGCTAACCAACACTGATTGAGCAACCAATCAAAATTGACGCAATAGTTATCGACTCACCCTTTAGAGAAAATAGGTTTCTTTTTTTGTTTCTAGGCTATTCACTAACATAACTAACTGACACACACATTTCAGAAATACAGTGATGAAATAAATTCGACTTTCATGCAAGGAAACGCCTCATTATACAGTGTGACCAATCCACCCCCGATGCACGGTACCTACGTGCTAATGTTAACCGCGTTGTGCGTTGTTTGCCCAATCATGTTTTTCGTGAATTGTTTCGCTTTTTTCGCTGTCAACCACAGTGCCAACTAACATCCAACTATCCGATCCACAGTAGGCCGCGTACTTCACTCTGGTAGGCAAAGGCTCTCTCGGGGGGGTGTTTTTGGGTGTTGTTTGTTTGGCATTTGTTTTCCTAAGGGTCCCCATCGTAGCAGCCCACGCAGAGCTGCCATATCATCAAAGTGCGTGCTTCGTTCTCCCAAATAATGTTTGCGCTCATGTCTGCGGTGGTGTCACGCGCTGCCGTTGGTCGGTTGGTACCGCCTAAATGATGACGTTTCCTCGACGTGGTCATTTTCCGGGACACGGGGGGAGTTCTGGTGTTTCAATTATTGTAGCCGGGTGTGTGTGCTGACTTAAAAGGGTTTCGCCGAGCTATTGTTCATAGTGTGGCTGGATACGTTGTTTGTTGTTGGCACCTTTCACCGGTAGGTGTCAACGGTGCCATGTTTTGAAAACGATACACCGATCGTCGCCGTCCGATAGGGACTAGGAGCTGAGTTTTGGGCGATTTGGGGAAGACATTATTACTTTTGGTTCTGTTGAAGCCACAACAATATCCATCAAAACAATAGAAACTCATGTCCACTCGTCATTACGTCAATATTCATGTTTGTTTTTGAAGCTTCAATCAGCCTAGCTGTGACAAAATATGTAATGGAAAGTGAGGTGATTGACTTTCTTCAAAAGGGTGCTGGTTCAAAACCGCGAAAACATATACATTAGTCACGTCCATCTAATTGTTTTTCGGATTTTTCGGCTCCAGGCCAGTTCAGGGTTTAGTAACAAAAGAGTAAGCATCTCACAACGGCAACTAATTCCAGTTAGTTTTGTTTTCATTTTGCGGTGCTCTAAGCGTCATCTAGTACAGACAAGCGGTATTAGAATCTCAGTTTTGAAAATCCAATTATGGGTTTACCTTGAGAAGGAAAATTTTTGTATTGATCAATTGAGAATTGAGACGGAAAATAAAACAGGACATCACACAGTCACATCATGAGACAGAAACAAAAACAAAGAAATATGAAATGATAAACTGAAAACAATGAGAGTCAATTTCTAAATGAGTGATTGATGATAATTAAAAAAAAGATGATTAAGAGAAAAAAAAACACAGAGATCGACACTCTATGGAACCCACCGGAGTTGTGTGCGAGCGCGGCTGATAGACTGTATATTTGGCCAAGCGGTTTTCAGTTATGTACCTTTCTCGGTCCGTAACCGTAACCGTACCCAGCACCGGAGGTTGGTCGTTGCTGTTGTTGGTACGGAGCAGGTTGCGATTGAAAGGGCGGTGGGACGTACGATTGTTGCTGGTGCAGATACTGCTGCTGTTGCTGTTGCTGTTGTTGGGGCGTTGGACGGTACACCGGGACCGGTGATTGAACGTGAGCCCAACCGCGGGGGCTATGGCCACCGCCGACGATCTGGGGTGAACGAGGCGAGGCCAAGGAAGCCGTTGACGGTGACGAGTAGCGGTTTTGGGGCTGCTGCTGTTGTTGCTGTTGTTGTTGCTGCTGTTGATAGTATGGAGCACTCACAGGGCGAGCTGGTTGTTTTTGAGGCACAACGGCACGGCCTCCACTGAAGGCTACCGTCGATGAGCCACCCAACGGGGAGAGGGCTGGACGCTGCTGCTGGGCTGGATAGTGGGGCGCCGACAGTGTTTGATGGGGTGACGATGGCGGGTAGCTCGGATACTTGAGCTGATTGACCGGTGACTTCGGGGTATGGAGCGGTGAGGTGTGGGATGTTGCCTGCACATTTTACGGGGATGGTTTGTTTACGATTGATGACGGACGCGTGGATTTTTGAGTTTTTTTTTTTCAGTTTGATGAGGAAGAATGAGCGAAAGCGGTTTTCGATATTTATTTTCGTTTCCGGATATTTTTCGGAAGGAGAGAAAAGAAGAAAAAATTAAATTAAAAATGATGGCATCAATTTGCTGATGGTGTGTATGTGAGTGTGCGTATATTTTTTTATTTGGCCGGGGAACGAGAGTGTAATTGATTCCGATGAAAAAAGATCTGGAACCGATAGTAGTCGTTTTATTAAGCCCCTCAACTTTTTTGAAATTTTCGGAAATTGAGCAACGATAATTGAATTTATTTCACGTGCCATGTTGAGCAAACTGTTGATAAGAGAAGCCAGTTAGCTGTAAAATGATTTCGGTTGTCAAAATAGAACAACCAGAGAGGTTTCGATGTTTCAGATTTCACTAGAGATGGAAGGCGGAAAATATGGCTAATTGAATAAAAATCGGAATTTCTAGATGCATCGTGTTCTTTAAAACTTTAGATCACTGAACAATGATTGAAACAAATATGAATTGATAAAAAAAAGTGTTGAAAACTCAAAACTATCTGTTAATAACCTAACAGATAAGGCGAAAATGGAAGAATTCATTAAAAGTGTTTTAGATTTGAAAATCAACGAACCACTCTCTAGTACAACTTGAACGCAAATCCGGTCATAACGAGACTGGTTCCCAAGCAACACATAATAGATATAGTTGGTTGTGGTTACTTGATTGTGATTTAATTGAGTTGCATTCAAGTTACTTCAACTGATTTGAAACAAGTGTGCTACTAGAGTTAGTCTCGTTCATATTCTTAATGTTTCACCACAGCATGAATCTCATTTTAAAAGAAATCGGCAAATAACAAAATAACAGTTTTGTTGCCGCTATGTGGCATCTAATCGCACGTCTAAACATCGTGTCAACATCGGGTGGCATGTGGTGACCCCAGTAGCACATTTGTTGCAAATTAGTCAAGGTAATTGCAATGCAACTCCGTCAAAATAAATTTGTTGCAACCAATTATAGCTGAGATGTGTTGCTTGGGAAGCGTCGGCATTTTGACATGCTAGCAGATGCCGCTTTTGCTAACATCAGTGGGTTCGGCTAATTGAACTAAGTGGCGTTAGGGAACAAGCAATTGCAAACAATTCGAAAATATTGACAAAGATCGATTCGATTAATTTCGTTCTTGCTTATACGTTTTTCTGTGATTTCACTACAGTTCCAATTTTTGAATCAGATTGCGTTTTACGGGAAGGTATAAGTGTGTGAAATGAAAATCTAAATCTTTAAGATGAAACAAAAATAATAGAAGATTGGGCGTCAAAAGTTAATTTTTATTAATTTACAGTTGAGAATAAGCTTGACAATCTAATTCACGGGTGGTACATACAAAACACTTGCAGTTTCTTCATCTATTAGGCATTAAACACTCAATGCAAATGTTTCTTAGTTGATAGTATTGCCACAGGTAGCGCGCATAGTCGATTTTCTTACGTTTGACGCCTGCACACTATCGCTATCTGTTCAGCTTTATCACCCATTACAGTGTACTCAACAGATGGCGCAAGTTTGTTCGTGACGATGATTTGTAGTTTAAAATGTTCAATGTGTTATATCTGTTTGTGTATAATATAAATGCAAGTAAATAAATTGAGAAGGATTCATATTAAAATACAAACATTTTCATAAAAAAGCTCACGTTGTTTCGCTCTTTGATAATAATTGTTGATGCTGCTGATAGAAAATTAGGCAGAAAAAATGCGAAACTACCAATTTTAAAATGAGTTTTTCTCCTAAAAGGGGACAAAAGGAGACAAACGATTTTGCATAGATCTTGAAGAAATTTGTACTTCCAGTTCTCGTATTCCGTTTTGCCAATATTTGCAAATAAGGAAGTAAGATATCTTGCCAAAGCGTATTTTTTTTACACTTTTAATACACTAACTAGCAACTATCTTGTATTTTCAGTGTGCATATTTTTATGCGCTAAGAGTCATGCTTTCAAAGTGTTCAAATTCAAATAGAAATAAATAAATTACAGCAAAAACACTGTTTGTTTGCGGAAAGATGGTAACAAAACTGTTATAAAACGATAACTGGATGGGATAGAAGTAAAATTTCCTCAGCAAAGTTTCATTAAATTTAAATAGAAACAAAAATCCTCCAAATCATAAAAAAAAAAGTTATTTTTTATTAGGAACTTAAAAGGAACACCCTTTTCACCACCCAAACCAAAAGATAGATCTTATTTTATAAATTGAATCTTGTTCATGTGTCTGAAGTTAATGTTTTATGAGTTATCGATTTTTGTCGCGAAATTTATCCATTCGTACCAGAGTGCAGTGCTGTGCTCGATGGTCCTCCAGGGAGACAGGTGGTTAGGGAAAACCCAAAATTCAAAAGCTACATATAATACAGTAAATAAATACGGACCGGAACAATCGGCAAAAACCTCGGCGATAAAATTGGAATTACGACTGGAAACTCGAGAAATGGAACTATAAGTCGCTCTGCCTCCCAGGTTACGATAGGATAGTCTACGACGATTTCAAAGTCATAGCACTGCAGGAACTTTTCTGGACAGGACAGAATGACATCAAGTGGCTACATTTTACCACAAGCTGTGGTACCATAAACGAGCTCGACACTGGCTTTGTAGTCGTGGGCGAAATGCGTGAACGCGTGATTGGATGTACAAGCTCAGGATCAAGGGCTTGGTGATACTGGCGTTCATCTAGACTATGAAGGCATCCGTCGGAGGACGGTTGATAATTGATTGGATCGTTTCACCGGTTGTGATTGATGATTCAGGTGAGATCTGTCCATTTTGTCAACCGGTAGATCAATTCCATCCTGTAGACACTATAGTCATAGGTTGCAGGTTGCCGGTCAATTTGGCACTGGTTCTGTGCGCCGGTGGCTTTAATTGATCGATGATACACTGTTGTACTCCGACGCTATTTTTGGCATATGGGGAGGGAGTGCTTATTGTTACAACCTCACGTGTCGTTTTTAGAAAAGAGAAGAGAGAAATTGTAAGAATGAAAAATCATTAGTGATCAGGAACTTTTTTTTTTACATTTCCTTCTTGTCTTTTCTAAAAGCGAGAAGTAAGGTTGTAACAATAAGCCACTTAATGTTAGGACAAGAGGTAGTGCACATGTCCCATCCGTCAGAGGAATCATTTGAGTATTACTAAACCTTTCCCGAATAGATGCTCTGAACAAGCTACTAATTGCAATTGAATACATCGAACATTGCGGTAGCAATACCGATATTATTATCGTTCTTGTTTTTGGGCATAGTGATGGTATCCCGAGCAAAGGCTTATAAACTGAGCATCCGAGTAAAGGATGAAAACTGATAACAAATTCTTATACCAAGTTACCATTGTTTGATCACGAAATATGTTATCGTTGGGGCTGAATAAACAGCCAAAATAACAGAATGAATAAGAAAAAAAATCTCATTGAATATCAAAATAATAACTTATTTTGTTATCACTGCAAACATCTGGATAACAAATTCTGCTTGCGCTTTATTACGTTGGCTACCTTTCATCACATGTGATTGAGCCTCGCGATTATTATTTCCAGCAGGACAATGACTCGAAACACAGCTCACAATATTCCTGAACAACTCAACTCCACAGTCGGCGGAGCTTAAGGGCTTATGCTGAATCATTGTTGATGACAGTCATTACCTCAACATTAAGAATTGATATAACTCAGAGTCGGTACTAGACATTGGAAATTTAATCACATCAGTTTTTCCTATCTTTTATCTCGCTCTCGCAAACTCACCTTGCTATTTCAAAATGATAAATCTCGATTGCTAGTGAATGAACATCGAATCGAACTGTGAGCAATCTGATAGAGTTCAATTCGATGTTCATTCACTAACAATCGAGATTTATCAATTTGAAATAGCAAGGTGAGTTTGCGAGAGCGAGATAAAAGATAGGAAAAATATATGGAGCAGCGATTCACCTCAACGACATTGAGCTTTTGTGTTTTGTTTTTTTAGTTAATGGAATTAATCAACATTTGATATACTCCGTCTAAACTAATTTAATGTAATCTAATACAAACGCAGCCAGTTAGATAAAGGATCTTGTAAATAATTGGTTAAGATGACGTCCAATAATAATTTTGTCAATATTGATGCTTATAGCATATCAAAGACATGATACAAGCATCAAAGCGAGGCCTACTGCGTTGCATTAACCGAAGAGATGATTCTGTAAAATGAGTTGTATTCAAATGAATTGAATCACAACGCATTTTGTGAATCAACAGGAGAGGAAGAATGCGTGGACATACGTATAGAAACGATCTCACTCAATCGTGATCATAAGGGTGTACGGAATCAAATTGCGACACACACAAATAATCGGCAAAATTCGCCCGTAAACTTCCTGGAAGTAAAATAAAACATGAATGAATGTTATGAATATTTTCCTTTGTTTGTTTTATTCAATTTAAATTCCATATCATTTCTTCTTTACACTACTCATAAGGTCCTGTACAACATATGAACAAACTTTTTTTTTGCGTGGCAATCCATTTTTTCTTCATATCTTCCTCCGATTTCACTTCCTTAGGATGCTTACAAAGTGCCTGCTTCATGATGGCCCAGTTCTTTTCAATTGGCCGCAGTTCCGGTGCGTTCGGGGGGTTGTGATGCTTCGGCTCAAAATTGACCTAAGGAGGCCTTGTACCACTCCAAAACCCCTTTCGGGTAATAGCACGAGGCTAAATTCGGCCAGAAAATCGTAGAAAATGTGCCCCCGAGAAGAAGTTGTTCAATAGCAAAGTTTTATTAGAGAGAACGATTTACCTCAGATATCGATTCGAAGAATTCAGCTAACGGGGCGACAACTCAAAGGTCGCCCTACGCTTTGCGCACAGAGGCTTACGGAAATCGCCATTTTGTAGCCTCCATTTTGAATTTTCGAAAAAAAATTATTTCTTTGAAATTTTGAATTATAATCGAATTGATTAGTCAAAATCGAAAGTTATAACGCGTTTTTAATCTCCCACAAAAAAAATACAAACTTTGCCTTATTTTTTCCCACATACAGGGGAGGGTCCCTTTAAGTTTACATGAAATATCCCATTATTTTCTGCCAAATCTAGCATTCCCTTTATGTGCATTAGATAACACAGAAAATTCAACGTTTCTTTTTATCTGTGTCTACCATTTCTAGGTGATAATCTACAATGAGCATAGAGACCATATTTCAAAAGGCATTAAAATTATCTTATCAAGAAATTTTGCTCTTGTGCTAAAAAGTGCAGCACAGTTGCACAATAAATGTTCAGGGGTTTCACCTTCCTCATTGAAAAAGTGACAAATAGCATCTCCGACTCTATCCATTAGCCTAAGATGATATTTAACCATACAATGTCCTGTAATTAGGCCTGTGTACAGGGTGTCCGAATATTATTCGTACAACAAAATGGTGTTAAAACTATCTCTTATTGTTGCATTAAAAAATCAATATGTATTGTTTGTTATAGCAATATGTTTGCAAATTACAAGTTTTATTTGTCCATTTCAAAACGGATTTGGTGAGCAGCTTCGTGTGAAGTTTCCGGGCGCGGGTTTTCGCAGTGATGTTTTGTTTTTCATTCCGGTTTGGGGCTTTTTGCACTTTGTCAACATGTAACCCAGCACGCTTCATGGTTTTCTGCACAAAACCGACTGACACCTTAGATTTTTTAGCGACATCTCGAACTCACATGTTTGGACGGTTCTTGAATTCTTGTACGACTTTCCTGGCCATTTTACTGTCCATTGGACCACTTTAACGACCACTCCTGTGGAGTCTTCAGCCGCAGCTTGGGGTTCTCTGACACGCCAGAGCTATTGGAGCCACGTCTTACCTGTAGGACTGTCTGTGGACGAAAGAGGCCGATGTCGGGGCATGAGAGCCTTCGTTCACTGATGGCCGAACGATTGCGTTAGTATGAGTGTCAGCGCACCCCGAGACAACACACGTGCATCTGTATTGACACAATGATGAATTGATGGTAGGCTCGCAACGGGTCGTCTTGCTTATGCCCCACAACTCCCTTCCTTCCTTTGGACACTCAGACGCTCCTTGAAGATTCTTATTACACGAGACACAGTTGTATTTGCAATTCCAAGCCTTTTAGCAATCCACCGGTGGGACGCCCCTGGATTTTGATTGTGAGTGCACAACATTTTCTCACGGACAATTTCTTGTTTCGACGACATGACTGGAATTACTGAATGTTTAACTATGAAACTTGGCAGATGTAAATAATACACTATGGATAAGATCTACTCAAATTTCTAGGTTTATTACTCATACGATTCAAAAGTTACAGAAGATTTTCTGTGTGCCATTTTTATCGAATACACCCTTTAAATTTGAAAGTGAAACCCATCAGTATAGAATACGATAGATCCAGGAAGTATTTGCTTTATCTATGATCTGTATTAAGTACGATTTTCAATTTATTTTGCAATCCAAAATAACACCCAAATACTTAACCTCAGATGAAAGTGTCATTAAAGTTCCTTACATGTAATTTATTTTGAATTTTCTTCTTTTGGTAAATGGAACTAGGTATGTTTTCTGGGGGTTTATACCTAACCCTTCATCCTTGCACCATTCAATCGCAAAATTTAAAGCATAGTGCATTTTTTCAGCTATGGCACTATCGTATTTTTCTCGAACTATACACGGAAACAAATCCATTTCTGTTTTCATGAATAAAAATTTCATGATTGAAATCACAGATGCGAGTCATTAAAAAAGAAAGCGTTGTTTTGCCACTTTTCTAAGGTTGTGTTACCACCTTCATTAATCGAGAATTTATACAAGAATAACTATAACGTAGTTAATACAACCACCAAGTACTGTCACAGCTCTTGATTTCAACACTAGGTTCGAATCCTTACGGTGGATTTATTTTCATGGTTTCATGCTTGAAATTACAGATACGAATCATGAACATTGGAAGTGATGTTTTGCCTTTAATCTAAAATTGCGTAATTAGCTTCATTAATCAGGAGTCTATTCAGGAATAATAATAGCTTAGTTAGTAAAATCAGTATTTTTTTGTTTACATTTAGAGACGATAAAGTAGATTTTCCTGATTCATGAACAATGTTTTCATGATCAGGAATTCAGCTCATGATTTGAACCCGATTTATTCATGATTTTCTTGTGGCATTTCATGATATTATGGTTATTATTCATGGTGTATATTCATAACACGAAAACACACATATTCATGAAATGATGACCTGTTTTTCTCATATTGATGAACGATTTTTTTTTTGTCTTGATTATCGCGATTTTCAGCCTCAGGCTGGTTCATCTCCCGTCGTAGTCAGTTAAACACCACTTTTGGGCATTTTCGTAACTTCTCCGGGGGTGAGATTCGAACTCGTGACTTAGGCGTGAGAGGTATGGATGTTTACCAATACGCCGGGGTCGCCCTCAGATGAACGAATTATTTCCCGTGTAATAATGATGCCATAAATTGTTATAATGTGATGATCAATAAGTTTTTCCATCATTCTAAGCATTATTGGCGATAGGTTTGTCGGTCGATATAATTTAAGAGAAATCTTTTCATTTTTGTTAGCCTTCGGTATAAAAACAACACGCACTTGAAGCCATGATATTGGAATATAGCCATGTATTAAACTTGCTTTTAACATTCGTAAAAGATGATGTAATAATGTATTACTTTTTGGTAAGAAGGCTGGATATATTCCATCTTTACCAGGTGATTTGAATGGATCGAATGAATGAATTGCCCACTCTGATTTCTTTTATTTTATAAGCTATGGAGCTGGTCTCAGATCGTCTTCATTTCTTTGCTTTGAAATTTTTGAGAAAATTGAGTGAAAACAATACAGCTCTAATCAAAATTCGATGTACTTAGGTACAGAATAGTTTCTATTCTAATTCTAAAAAAAGTGCACATTGGCGCTTCATCTTATCTTTCACCAGAATAAAATAAGGTTGTCTAACTGCTCTCAGCGTAGTATTCTATCAGCACTTTCGCAGTAATTAATTTATATCTTTCTATATAAACTCCAATGAATTTATTTATGGTTTGACATGCACAATGATACTCTATGCTCAAGAGAGTCGAGAAAATGTTCAACCCTAATTATTCCCAGAATATACCTACTTACAAACTATGCTTGTAGAGGAGAAAACTACAGCGAAGTAAAAAACAACGTTCATCATTAATCAGTGCTTACTTCGATCTGAATAAATACTAAGCTAGTATTTATTATATTATATTTATATTTCCAAGCGGAGATCTTTGCTATAATAAAATGTGTTAACGTTTGTCTGAAGAGAAAATATAGATATGCAAATATTTGTATTTTTACAGACAGCCAAGCGGCACTCAAAGCGTTAAGTAATTATAAATGTACATCCAAACTTGTCTGGGAATGCATTCTTTCATTGCGAAAGGTGTGCCAAGAGAACTCGGTGAATTTATTCTGGGTTCCGGGACACTGTGGCATTGAAGGTAATGAAAGGGCAGACGAGCTTGCTAAACAAGGTTCAAATGTACAGTTTATTGGCCCAGAACCATTCTGCGGTATATCATACTGTGCCATAAAAATGGAATTAAAATCTTGGGAAGAGCAAAGGGTGATGACCAATTGGCTGGTCACCACAAAGTGTTCTCAAGCGAAAAGGTTTATAATTCCAAATGTTGCAATTAGTAAAAAGCTTCTGGAGCTCAATAAGAGCGTTCTTTGTACCTATACTGGCCTAGTAACCGGACGTTGCCCGAGTAGATATCATTTGAAAAACATTGGCCAGGTTCAGAATGATATCTGTCGTTTCTGTAACATGGAACGTGAAACCTCTGAACATCTGCTTTGCACAAGAGCAGACTTAAATTTCTGTACAGTGGCTATATGCAACCTAAAGAAATTTGGACTGCAATTCCTGGGAAGGTGGTGGGTTTTATAAACTCAATTTTGCCTGACTGGGAGACGCGTCTTAGGCTGGACACTTGACAAATGGGGATCTAGCTTTAAGATGCGAATTAGTATAGTAAACAGGGGTATATCACAAAAGTTCAACTCAGTGGACGCTGTGATTCTACGCCCCAACAAAAAAAAAAAAAAAAAAAAAGCTAGTAAAAGTAGCGTTCAATCAAAATTTCTTTTAGGCAACGGTGGCATTATTTCGAAATATCATTGTGTTGGAAAACTTGGGAAAAAATAATAGAAACGATAGCTTTTTCCACAAAAACTGCAGCACTAGTAGTGCAACTAAATGAGTTCACATTTCGGGAGAAGTACGGGGTTTTAAGCTGATTTAACGAGGTGAAGATTACTAGATACTCTCATCCATCCTTGTGATCAGTACCCCAGTATAAATATAATTCAGTTGCGCTGAACTTCTATCTAAAACATTATCCAAACGAAAGGTCTCAAAAAGTCAAGGCAAAGAAGTATGGTACTACTAATAACGAGTTATGCCCCCTTAATCTGAGTTAAAAAGTAATTTAAGTATGGCATGCAATACTTTGTACACAACCCACCTGTATTTTTCTAAACAGCCCAACCCACCAAATCCCATCCATTCAGTCCAACCAAAATATTCGAATTTAATTTCACGTGATATAAGTCACCGAATTATTTATAATAATAACCCTTCTCAGGAAGCAAATCTACAGAAATCATCCTTGCAACAGACAGGCGCCTTAAAAAAATAACAACAATAAATCTCAGACGCGAATTTCCCACATTCTTCCGCCACCACCCACCCTCGTAGCATCTCCTGGAATGATGCTTAATTTCCTCTTGAAAAAACGAACAGCTAGAATCCAGTCACGGTAGAAAAGTCAGCTTCCGGAGTTCGGTAGAAGCTGTGTAAATTTACGTTCAAGATGGAAGTGAACTCCCTCGCATCCTCCTCGTGAAATTAGAAGCGAAAATTGCTACACATTAAGCAAAGTGTGTTGCGTTCAAGGTTCTTTTAAACTAACAGCGCGAAATCTCGCGGCAAACAAATTATCGTACATATTCTTGATACAGCTCAACCTTCCCGAAAAAACAGGGAAGAACGGCGAAAAAGGCACGGCTCCTTTTGCAGAGCCTTCGCTCACACGAGAAAAGGTGTTGTTTTAACGAGTTTGAACTAAGAACTCGGTTAGGGCAACTCCGCTGATTGTGGATCGTTCACGAGCTAAACTCTCGCATCCCGCCAATTTTCCCGGAAAGACAACTTCCGTTCATTAAAAGAGATAAACTCCTGAAATCTTTTCACTCGAAACAGACTTCGACTTCGAGGAAGGATACAGGTGGAGGGGTAAGCTGGGGATGAATAAATGAGCCTGCCACGCTGGGACTCGTGTGTGAAATTAATTTCTGGAGGCAGCGCCTCCGGGTGATACGGAATATCTCCGTTTACTTTGAGACACGTGTTACGTTTTCGAAGAAGTGAGCGAAAATTGCAGCTCCTCGATTGTGGTGGCTGAACCTTTAACCGGTTTCTGTGTCGAAAACATATGCTCAACAATGTTTCGAAGCGATTCAGCGTAAGTTGTTTATTGTTCATGTGCGAGGAAGCTGTTGGGAACAATTCAAGCAATTCGAACTTAGTGTTGCTGAATTCGATTTAATTGTTTGACGCTTTGATTTAAAACGATTCAGTTTATACTCTAATTGTTATGTTTTTGTATTCTCCGTGCGTGGAGTAACGATTATGGTGTAGAAGGAGATGCGGGGTAGGTCGAGGCACGGACGAATCCGCCACCTCAACAGGCCTGTTCTGTTTAATTGATTCACACAATCGCAATGCTTCAAAGCTCGTTCCCACCATAGACCTTAACCCATTTAAATTTATCACATGTCTTCAACAGATGCAAACCAAATTTTACGCAAAAAAAAAACGAATTGAAAATCATCTGTCGCAGTGAAAAGCATTCGTTCAAACTAATCCATCGACTTAGCTGTTTTGCATATTCAAATTGATCTCCCTCACGTCGTTGCTGTTGTCAGTTTTTCCGTTGTTGTTGTCGTCGTTGGTCTCAATTTACCAACAGTAGCAGTACCATCCCAACGAGCACCCATTCGACTTCCATGGAACAGGACCACCCGGCCAGTGAAGGGACAACTTTTTTCATTTGCCATGCTTTTAGCGCGTTTTGTCGATCCACTCTAGAGTGCAGAACAAATGGACAATTCGCGAATGTGGTTCACTCACTCGCACACGTACTCAAGAGCTGGCTTGGCTCGGCTTCGAAGAGTCATTACTAGGCACCCACTGGTCACTTTCCAGCTTGCAGCAAGTACAGCTAAATTTTGCAGTCGAAAATTTATTGCAAAAGCTGTCAAGCTAGCGCTTGTAATTCCCAGCGAAAAAGGAACCAGGAAGTGGCTGAATCCACTCCGGCTTTCCGAGTGGATTTTCACCCGGTACTTATTCTGCGAGGGAGTCAACACGAGAGGACGACTTTCCCTAGTGTAATTCAGCAGCCCAAAACGGTGGGCATGCAGAAAGGACATCCATACCATCATCGACAGCCCGTCTGTAAGCGATGCAAGGCGTGCGAAATAGAGTTAACCACAATGATCTCCCTCTTTTAAAAATATAATTTGAATTAGTCTTTTTGGCGTAACTGGTCTTTTTCACGTCATAATCCTCAGTTTGATTGCCCCTTGTTTTTAACATCCTGATAGCTCCGGTAGCAAACTCTATTCCCCATCATAAGCCTTACGCACTGGAAAAGCGACCACGTTGTTCGAACAAACTTACTATGCCCCAGTCCTAGGAGGGATTTGCTCGTTCTCACCAACCCGGAGTGCTTTCTCCACGACTAGAAATTATTACGTTTGCCTTTTTCTTGTTTAAACCAAAGACCTCCACCCACTCCAGCCGGGCGCCCGGATCCTACACCGACCAGGAATTCAATTTAAGTTATTGAAGTAAAACATGCTTTATTGCTGTCCGCTTCAACGCTTTCATTCGCCTACCCTCAACCACCACCTCTAGCACTGCCCTGGATTCGGTTAAGAAAGAAGAACCTGGTCCACTCCCCGAGTGGAAACGAGAAGCACAAAAAAAGTGTATTTTGTTGTTGTTGTAAATACAAGCAACAGGATTTACACATTTTTTTCCATTGTAAGAGCAAAATGTTGTCGTGTTATTTTTAGGGCTGGAACGAAGTGCATGTGACAATCTGTGAGGGTAAGTGACGAGGAGAATTGGCGACAAAGCAGAAATATCCGCTTAAGTAACGCTTAGGAATGTCAATCATATTTATTTACCGATGCTGAGAATTGGTGAGACGAAATGAGATTTGTGGTGGGCTAGAAGACTCTGGCAATAAAGTTAACAGGCGGCCTCTGTAGAGCCTCTGCTGAGGGGTTTGAGGACGGAGGAAAACTTGAAGTAATGTTTTGGTATCGTGTTCATGTGTCCGGTTGTTGTCATTTATTTGATTAAGTTTTCGCATTTCTGCCAATCATTGCTATTATTCAGCCGTTTTCTAAACTAAACGACTTCATTTTTTTACACATGATTAGGGTATGTCGACAGAATACTCAATTTTTGAACATAATGCTTCTTCTCCTATCAACTGGGAATACTAGGAAGTACCGAATGACCATAGTGCAAATTTCGAAAAAGCTAAGCGTACACTATTTACAATAAATTGGCTGAAGTAAATAAGGCCTGTCCACGTTAAATTTTGGACACTTTTCTGGGGATGATTCTTTCCACCGAGTTCAGTCACCGATGGAAGCTGACATCCTGGAGAACAGCCATAAATTTGAACTGCCTACTTTCAGTTCGGGAAATATCTCGCTAAGCGCTCATCATCACGAGCAGCCGATCGTCTTCTCAGCCGGTTAAGGACGCTCGTCACAAAGAATGACGGAAGTCCTAGCAACAGAACCTAGCTGCTGGTTTCATTATTCTTCAGCTCCTAAGTTGTCACCATTACAGCCGTCCCGGTCTGATGTTAGGGACAGAGCATTCGTAGCTGCCAAGAATCTTTCCACTAATGACGTTATCTGATCTGATACTGCCTCCTACTTCAGATCAACATCTTCTGATTCATGTTTTTCCACCTCTAAATTCCTACTCCTATCTACAACCCTACATCAGACTTATGTGAATTTTCAACATATTTCCAACGTATTTCAACGTATGTTATTAATGTGTAATGGTCATACATGCGTGCGTGCGCACGCATGTGTTTGTGTGTGACTTTATGTCAGCGCGTTCTTATTCTCTTTTCAGAAAGCGAGTAATGAAAAGCCATAAGCCATAAAAGGCTAGGACAAGAGTCCCTACTGAAAAAACAAGCTCTCGCGCAAGAAAAAGCATCACACCCTTAACTTTGGAGCCTGGATACAAGCAGGAAACGCCTAGGTTTCAGTCCAGATGAGCAAACATTATGCGGATTATAAGCCTGTCATACCCAAGGCGGCTCTTCTGGTGCTTCCATCGTCTTGGCAATCAATCGTCTTTACAATTCCGATCAAAATTTGGTCAAGCAGTAATGTGTGTGAGTCGATCAAAGTTTTCATTAATAAGTCAAATTCTTTTTCTTTCTCAATTGCCGGGTCTTTCGTTTAACACCTGCCATAAGATTTTGTACAGTCTCCTTGTCCACTTTATTCGCCGCAGAACGCCAGTTTGCCTTGAACTGTTTCTCTTTCACTTGAGTCTTCTTAAGGTTCCGTTTGACGATGGCCCAATATTGTTCGATTGTGCGGAGCAGCACCACATGGACGTTGTTGGCAGCATACCACTCCATGGCCTTTTTACGTAATGGCAAGATGCCAAATCCAGCCAAAATAGAACGGAACAATTGTGTCGCTTCAGGAAACACAGTAGATCTTTTTGTTAGGACTCGCTCAGATAAATTTCCTGGTTGACGGTTCCGGTAAACGATGCTCTTTAAGCCACAGGTACAGATGGTCTGCCACACCAGATATTTCTTTGCGAACTTTGAAATTTTAATGTGCTTGAAAATATCTGCCACCTTTCCCCGTCGGGTTGCCGTATACAATTCCTGTGCAGGAAGCTGTTTAAAGTCTGCCCTGATGTAAGTTTCATCGTCTTGTACCACGCAATCAAATTTTGTCAGCATCGTCGTGTTCAACTTTCGCGATCGTGCTTTGGCCGACGTGTTTTGTTTATCGTCGCGATTTGGAGTCACCACTTTCTTGAAAGCCGACTATCAATGGGCATTTTACACAAAAAGATTGATTCTGCTGAATTGATTTCCATAATCGAAAAAAATCGATTCGAAAACAAATCGACTGCAGAAGAATCGATTCGAGGAAAATCGATTTGTAATTTATAAATTGTCTAAGCTAATTTTAGATAATCTATTACATTCCCAGAGACCAAATTCCATGTTTGATCTTTTTTTTATTGTTCTACAGCTAACAGCTTCGTGTGGATAAATTGTCATCAGAGGGACCATAGGGGCTTATCCAGCGAACTCATGAATGTCAGGCGTTCCATGCACTCAGGTTTTAGCTTATCCCTCTTATCACTTTTCTCAACCATTCTTTTTAATTGCAGACCAAATATCCTTAATAAAATCGGAACGACAATGACTTAGCTTAGCAGCTTAGCAGGTAACACTGCGGGAAGTTTGCTGTGCAAAGCGAAAGAGTGGGAGCAAGGTGAAGAAATGTCAAAGTTCAAGGTGTACCTAGTGCAAGGTGAGGGCGATACTTGATATTGACCAATATCGTTCAGAATTCTTTTGGAAGCTTGTAATAACATGTTTACATATTGCAATCACTTATTGAGTCACTATTTCGTAAAAAATAATACAACACGCTAAGATAATGTTACCGGAAATAAGGTTTTCATTTTAACGATACTTTAGGTTTAAGTAGCAAAACCTAGAGTATAGGTAAAATTTACCGAAAGAAATCGTTTCATTTTACCAATTATTTTAGTAAAGTGGATTTGCAAATTTTATCGTTAGATTTTGCTTAAATTTGGTTTAAAATGCTATCATTAGCTTGCAAGCACTTTCGGTAATAAGAACCGTAAAAAATAGTAATTTTTAACGTCTTTTCCTTTTTCGGTAATCCATGTTTACCGATAATTTCAGTATGTGCACTTTTGTTCCTTTTTTGTTGTATTTTTTACCGAGTTTTCCATATTTTTATCTTAGCCTATAGGGTTTTAAAGTCGATTCTCCCACATTTCGATTCAGTCAAAAATCGAACAGTATAGGATCAATTCAAAATATTGATTAATCGAGCCCAAAAAATCGATCCAGTAAAAAATGGATCGAGATCGCCCATTGCTAAAGCCGACAGTCCAGCTCGTTTTTAGTCTCTATCCATGGTTGAAGACGGAGAGGTTGTGATTCCGCTCGAAACAGCGGGCAGCTCTTTTTGTCGTCACTGTGGCCTCTGGCTTTCAATTTCCCCCCGATCCAGCTTTTCTGGCTGTCGACAAACGTCCAACGAACACTTTTAATACGTTGGTAATAGCTGATTTAGCCACACTCAAAAATTTCACCATTTGATTCTTTTCGAGAGCGGATGGGTGAAACGAAGGACCGGGTTTAAGGAATTGACTTTTGCAGCTTATCGTGAACTGGCCTATTTCATTTAGCCTTCCCACACATGCACGGAATCGCACTCATCCAATATTGCTAGTTTATGTACAGATTGCGGAGCTGAAGAAAACAGTTTCATGATCGAAATGCATTCCGCATGCTTTTAATAAGCCCCTACAATTGGGAATATTATTCCATGGCTATGACATTTTTTGTGTCTAATGTTCAATCCTGAAGGTTAGTTCCGATGGATAAGAAGTAAACAGAGGAATAAACGTCTAAATATTGGCAGTTCTCATTACAGATTATCTACAGCTTCATCAAATATCGCAGGTGCTGGAAACATTGCTTAAAACCCGTTCCGTCCCTATTTACAATAAATTGGGTGAAGAAAATGTAAGTACTGAAGGAGATGTCAATTATTCATCCACATGTTTTAATAAGTTTAGTAAAGCGCGCTTTACAAAAAGTTACGCAACTAATATTATAAGGCAGAAACTTTCGAAGCATTTGGATCTACTATCGGTCTATAATCATCAAATTTGGTCTATTCATGGATGCAACTTTGTCCCATCCGCTAGATGTTATAATCAATGCGGTCTACGTTCGATTTTTTTTTCTTCTGACAAAACAAATGATAATAAAACTACTTCGAAGCATAGACGATTTGATCTGTTTAGTGGAATACCTGTAACTAGAAATTAGGAGAAAAATTTGTGTTTTCCATTTAATTCCAACTACCTTTGCTTATCTTGACAGATACGCGTATTTCGTCTACAATGTGCAGACTTCTTCAGTGTCTCGTACTAATAACTCGACTTAGATAAGTCGAGTTATTAGTACGAAACACTGAAGAAGTCTGCACATTGTAGACGAAACACGCGTATCTGTCAAGATAAGCAAAGGTAGTTGGAATTAAATGGAAAAGATAATATTTCTTCTAATTTCTAGTTACTTCGAAGCATTTTAACAATTAGCACATATGTTCTTTCGACTATCCCATTATGAAAACATTACATCTCTCTCTCTCTCTGCACAGATTTTGATGTTAAGGTTCTCTATTATAATTGAGAAAATCAACCAATTTGCATAAAAAATTTAACTTATAGCGACATTTTTACTTCACTATTAACAGCGGCTGGATAGTCACGAATAAAAAAAGAAATCGTTTTTGGCTAGGGATACCAGCACATTGGTCCCAAGATCGATCCCAAGCTTAACGATTGACCCCTAGTAACATAACTCACACGAAGACTCTCTCAAACACTCTGTCAGAATAACACGGTGAATCAAAACTAAAGCAAAGCTCGTAGTACCGAAAATCGCAAGCATGTTTTGTAAGGTGCAAGCTGCGAGGTGTACTTTGGACCAAGGGGTTCTACAGCTGTGAACCAGTTTAAACTGCTAGATTTTTTGATTGTTGCTATTAAAGCCTGTCCACAGTAAATATCGGACATAAAAAAAAAAAAAAAAATACGCATAATTCAACGGAACCGATTTTTTGTTTCACAATAATAGAGTTATATCTACTTGAGAAACAGTTGTTTTAGATGTTAATCCTTCTTTCTGTAAAATTCTCGAACTTTCTGTGGTACACCCGACATCATGTTCCGTACGGTATCCTCGGATACGCCGACCGTGACGATTCTCCATCTTCTCTTAAAATCATCGGTACCAGTTGCTTTCTTCTTAGTTCCGAAGAGTTTCCGCTTAACTAGAGCCCAGTACTTCTCTATTGGGCGAAGTTCCGGACAGTTTGGTGGATTGGCTATTTTTGGAACGTATTTGACTTCTTGTACCTTATACCATTCCAGGACGGATTTAGTATGGAGACAAGAGGCCAAATAAGGCCAAAACAGAGCTGGAGAGTCGTGGCTTGATAGTGCCGGTAGAAACGAAACTTTTAGATTTTAGACCACAACTACATATGGCCTGCCCAACCAAATACTTCTTGGGGAATTTGGACGGAAATGCTCGGCAACGGCGTTCCTTTGCATTGAGGTATAAAAAACCAGACCCGGAAGCTGTTTAAAGTCTTCGAGTACGTATGTTTTGTCGTCAATTATGATACAAGAATATGTTTGCGAAAAATTGGTAAAAAGATCCTTAGCTTGACTTTTTGCAGTGAAATCATGGTTAGGTACCTTTTTCACTCTGTACGCCTTCAGTCCTTGTCTCTGCTCCACTTTTTGTACGTCTGATTTTGATTTCCCAACTTTGTGAGCCACATTTTGCTCAGAAAGATTATGATGTTTCTCAAAAATGGCTACAACCTTCTTGTCCATTTGTCGGGGGCATACTGCTAGATATGTTCTATATCCAACCTTTCGATCCACAGTCAAGCGCAGGTCAAATGATTTGCAACACAAAACACGGTACTTTTTGGTAAGATCGCGTACCGATAAATTCGGATTTGGCAGCCGTTCGTACAAAATGCGTTAATGTTGGGTCTACAGTTTTCCTCATAAATAAATGTTAATGTATCGATGTGAATGTATTTTGTACATTTAATCTTAATTTCTTGGTTTATCGTCTGAACGCAGCCAAACGATCGTGAAGATAAGTGAGTTAAAAACAACTCAGAAGAGAGTAATTTTTTTGGCAACTCTGTTCAGAGTTCCTTGAGATTTGCACACACTTTTTACAACCCTGTTTTGTTTTTTAACAATCCTGATATTATCATAGCATCTAGAGTACACGCTCCTAGAGCTGCGGTCCTCTTCACAAAACATGCTCCACATTGAACTTGAGTTCACCTCTTATTTTTAAACGCGTTCGGTATTCGGCCCTAATAATAAATTGAGCAAATGAACAGCTAACCTGAACATACAAAATATGCATGTGATAGGAAGCTACGAAGTTCCTCCTCAAACTTACAGACCAAAAGACGCCTAAATTATTGCCCTTAGTGCCGAAAAAAAGTGTACGCCGTTGACACCAACAAGATTTAAGAAACAACCGAAGTAGCACAGTAACACAGTAGCTGCAATAACAGTATAATTTTCGGCGCAATGGGCAATATTTTAGTCTGAATGTCGGCTTCCATTGGAACACCGGCAGTGTTTGCAGAAAAAATGATTTTTCACATTTTTTTCGCAATTCAAACCATCGGTTTTTGAACAAACATACCTAGTTTAAAGGGCATTCTAGAACAGGGAATTTCATTCATTCATTAATTTTAACATGCATTTGCTTCGAACATTTTTCTTCAGCAGAATTCCAATATCCATGAAATGCACTATGGAGAATTTGTAGATAGCCTCTGAGCATCTTGGTATGAGATAACCAGGTTATCCATCGGTTGCCTGTCGATCTGCTAAATTTGGAAGACGTCTGCATTGAGTTATCTCCAATTATAATATTCCGCCAACTATATCACAAAATATTGCGATTGGAGGTAATGAGATCATTGGAAATAGAACCAAGTACCCCCCAGTTGGTCCATAACCGATGAGCTCGGAAATCAATAGAAACATAATGTTGCCAGAAGTCACGAAATGCAACTAGAGACTCTAATTTCAACAATTCCTCAATCGTAATTTTAGGAGGATTTGAATAGATTGTTCATAAGAACGTTTAAAATACGTGATGCAGTTATTAGTTTCACTAGTAAAATAGCTTTTAGAATCTAGTGGAAATTTAATGAAAAACAAAGAATCTGCTATAAGCATCCTTCGACAATACGATTTTAGTTTTTTTTTATAATCATACTTCTTCTTGAAACTAAAACTCATTATTTTTCATTTTGTTTCATCATAAGGAAAATCAACAAGGAAAATCGGTTCAGTGGTTCTAAAATCATAATTCTATAAAAATATATATTATCTTAAATTTAGTTTTTGGACTGCTTTATCTCAAAATGGGTGACTTTGAAGGCAAAATGAAATATTGAGGAAAACTTGAGGATTCTGAATAGAGTTAAATTCAATTATGCTTGTATAAAAAACTACAACATCAATCAGTCTTCAATCCAGATGGAATTATCTTGAAGCATGTTTCGCCTCGTTTACGGCATTTCTTTTCCGTATTCTTTCGTATAAACTTTTCTCTGGACTAACTTTTGATGTAGCTTGAGTGGTTTTGGCAAGCGTCTAGTGGAAGTGGCACGAAAGAGGCTTTTATAGATGTCAAATTGCTTTTATTGTAGTTTACCTATGTTTTTCAAACTGTTTTCAATTCGGTAATAATAAAACCTTTTTTCTTTAATCCAATCTAGAGTTGCCTCTAAAATATACCCTTTAGAACCTCTGCCAGGCAATCAAGACAAATATGCCTTGACCTGGGTTTTATGGATGTCGTTTTATAACACCCTTGTAGGATTTCATGAAACTTTAAACGTTACTTGGGCACTCAGAGCCATAAATTGTACTCCACATCGTTGAACCTCTTACTTTTAATAAACAAAAGGTTTTGAAAAAAAATCGTATTGCTTTGGGACGAGTTAATGAAATTACCATTTTTTCGGATGTTCCGGATATTCCAAGGGAACATAAAGTTGCCATGTCTCAGAAGTCTCGCCAAATACAACAATTTAGATTGCTTATTAATCCATTTTTAGACTTTTTCCCGCCCTTTGTATGGAAAGGAATCATTGTGCGGCGCCGGTATTGTCTTAGTTTGGGATCACACAGCTTTCACACATTGAAGATGTAGCTTTCAAGTAACTTTGAAAATTCTGTAGAATCCTGTAATTCTTTTTTCACGATGATTTTTTCTCCTGAAGCAAGTTCATTATCTTCTCATTCAATAAAGGGGAAACATTTCCTCCACAAAGTATCGGGTTTCCCAAAACAAAGTAGCAAATTGTTCAACCATCTGATGTGGTTCGGTACAAACAACCATGGAAACACCGGTATCCTGTGAATTTGCACCACTGGAATGACGGCTGAAGCTACAGTGGGGCCCATCATTTGCATTTCAATGAGCTAATAAAAATGCTATCGACAACACATTGGCCAAACATACACTCATACCGTAGGGTGCTTCCAGATTTCTAATGGGTGAAATATTCCATTGGTGATTTTCTAAATTTTAGTCGTAACTCTTCTCGAAAAGATCGAGAAAGCATGTGTAAATTACGCTTATCGATCTTGAGCTAGTTTTAGGTTTGAATTCATTAAAAGATCTTTTCACTTGGCAAATCAAGCATACTTTCGTATCATCGTATTATTTTAAAAATTTACTTCTACTCTACTAATTTCCACTACTTATGTTATCTAATATTACTGAACTTCAAAAACACTTTCATTGTTATTGGTATATTGAAAGTTTTGAATGTCTCTTCTAGTTTCTTTAAAAATCCTGGACCTTCAGCATGAGCATGGTCTATTACTTCGTATCTAATTGAGTTAAGGATAAATTGTCAATTAAATATGTGCTACACAGTAGTATCAACTTCACTCAAGCAACAACTGATTCGTCATCACAATCGTCATTTGGACAATTTGAGAAAAATTTAATCATAATTAAAGAATTTACCAGAGCATTCCATCTTAAAGAGTTAAAGAGGGTCTCCTCAAATCAAAATTTAATCATCCATAGATATGTATACAGCGGACGAACAGTTTAAAGACGTTAATACATCAAACCTTTATAGTGCTCAAATCATAAGCATGACCTTTAAACCATTCTCTGCCATTTTTTCCCCCACAACGACCCAACTTTTGAGGTCATGAATCAACCCGAAAGGCGGCCTATAAGAAATTTAACACTTTTATCAAAATGAAGCACCCTAACATACACCCACATACATACACCTTGGCCAAAGGAAAACGTCAAAACAAAACAAAAAGGGAGATCGTCCATCCCTTCCCCAGTAGGCGGCGACGGAAGCCATTGTTTTTCGAACCAGACAGCAGACCAGAAAGAGAAGGTATGGATTTGGGAGGCACATCTAAAGCGATTGCGGCCATTGTAATGGGTGGATTGCGGCGAAGCGGTATTGCGGTTTACTAGGTATGAAGATAATTTTGATTTATTTTGGAATTTTGTGGCTTGTATACATACAAATGAAGCAACAGTCAGCGGTACATGGAATAATCCTGAGTCAGAAAAAAAAAGGAAACCCGGATAAATCCGTTTTCCCGCACAGTCGGTTCCACGGGTAGTGGCAGGGAAATGAGAAAAGATCGAGCCAAAATGAACACATTAAATAGCCACTGAATTTTTAAAAGTCTTTGACCGACGCGCGCGTCCCGATGAGGGTACAGCAGGGGCAATCCGATACTTAATTTTAATGAAAAATAGCGATAAATTTTCATCATAAGCCGATTTTTACGGAGGCCATGAAAAGGTTATGCATCGGAAAAGTCTGCGCGGTTCTCGCCTTTGGCCCCTTCTCGAATGAAAAGTCATGATCCTGGAATTATTTGCGCTACGTTAAATGAAGATATATTTTGCCACTCTGGGAATTTTAGTATCGACTTTGCTCGACTGGGCTCCTGTTGGCTGCACCCGCCCCCGTACGTGCAGAAATCGAATGACAGCTTCAAAGCTCTCTGTTTCGGAATTTTGCATGTGGGTGAGTGGGTGGTGGATCTCAAAGGTCGTGATCCCGCACACAAAGCCGTGCCAATAATAATAAGGAGACCTCGTCAGTCGTCTCCGATACTAGGTAGTAGTACAGCGATGCACACGACACCCCACCGACGAGAACGATGACGACGACAACGTATCGTCAATCCGCTTGGCTTCTTTTTTGCAGAGCAGGTCCATGTTGTTGCCGTGCGCAGGTGAAAAATAAACAGGTGCAATCTGATGCGATGTGAAAATTTATAGTGCTTTAGAATTTATGGCGAGACGAAAGAATTTATGGACGACGTACACATTTTCGTGTGGGGAGGTGGGCAGGCGTGGGCGAGGGCAGGTTGAACGCTGAACGACTGCCCCGTTTTGGCCCCATGTCGACGGTGTTCCGTCAGATGAGCGCACGTTTGATGTGTTTGCTGGTTCGTGTTCTAAAGGCTAAGTCTGGTGGAAGATTTTACGCTGGTGTTTGAACCCGAGACGATCATTACTATGGGCTCTGTTGGTTGGAGCAGTCATGCGGTGGTTCTCTGTTTTCCGTTATGCGAAATACAACTCAATTTCAGTGCTAAGTAAATGTCAAATGCAACTGGCTTTGTTGTTCAATAGATATTTTTTTCCATGCATGTTTATGAACATACTCATCATAGCGAATAAACAGTTCATATTTAACAATGGGGGTTTGATCTGGGTAATTAATCAAGGGGAAGTAAAAATTTACATTAACATTGAAAGCATAAACTTTAATTGGGTAATTTTACTGATTGGCTGTTAAATGTGTTAATGTTTGATCAACCACAAACAAGTGGTCATTTTTACCAAAATTTCCACAGCTGAATTATTCAACATCAAAACTTACACGAACCAAAACTTCATCCTTTATTCGTCTGATTTCTCCGAACATTTACATCGAACCATCAAAATCGCGTTTCAGAAGTAGAAGCGGATGACAAAAGTATTATAAGCATGCATTCTGAATGAACACTGGCATACACAGAGAATGATTTTGAAGTTGGAATATGAAACGTTTCTAATTAGAATGATACTTGCCCGCAAATAATATGTTACTGATATTGACTTAGCCCCTTTACACAAATCATTCGGACTGAATATGTCGGTTCACATGGTTCATTTGTAATGCGTGCGGGATAGGCGCGGGTCGAAAACAAAATCCGCCATTTGCAATTAGTTTTCGATTTGCTTAGTATTCTAAATGGGAACCAACATCAAACTAGTGAAAAATTCAAAATAAAACGCCGTTATATTAGAACAAGTAATGATAGTTATAACGATTCAGTGTTAGCGGGTTAGTTTTGTTTGTTCCATTTGGAATGAAAATGGAGCAACGGTTGCTGGATCAGGATTTTCAGTTCATTTTGAGCGTCGCTGTTAACATCAATCTCTCCTGAGATGTGGTGATTGCATAGATGGGTTTGTATCTAATTTAATGATATAGCAATTAGTGCCAAATGATATACTCAGCAAGTAATTTTTATATTTTTACAATTAGATCATGAATTTTCTGCTCAAGCTTTCGGTTTTCTCACAGCTGAAGAATGGGCAACCGTTCTTACGGAATTCCCATAAGATGCCGCTGCTGTTCATGAGACAATAAGAAACTGGAAGGTGCAGATAGTAAGTACATGAAAAAACGTATGTTCAAAAGACTAATTTTTCTACATTTTTAGGGAATTAACGAAGGTCAACCCTGCATTCCACCACTGGAAAAATCATAGGATTAGGGGATTAGGGGCATAATGAACACACGGGGCGAAATGGACACCCTCAAAATAACATAATGATTTAAATTAAACGGAAATGTAAGTTGTTAATTTCAGAAATTGGAATCATTTTCTCAAAAGGTAAATGATACGATTTTAAATTCTTTCCATATTAGTTGTCCTATCATGGAATCGTCCTCTAACAGGGATGTTCCGTGGTGGAACTCTAAGTTGGAACGTCTGCGTAAAACATCTCGTAGGTTGTTTAATAAAGCGAAGAGAACCTCAGATTGGACCCCCTATAGGAGCGCACTTACTGAGTACAATAAAGAAATAAGAAAATCTAAACGAAGATCCTGGGTTCTAATGTGTGAAAACATAAGCAATAGTCCAGAAGTCGCAATACTTCAGATGGCTCTTGCAAAGGATCATACGATTGAACTTGGGAATCTGAAAAATGAGGATGGAGTTTTTACAAAAACTCCTAGTGAAACGTTAAAGCTGATTATGGAAACACATTTTCCTGGATCATTTTTGTGTGTAGATCTAATCAGAGATGGATTACTTGAAGGTGAAAAAAGTTCTACAAGGACATCTCAAATGTATGTTAGAGCGAAAATTGCTGCAAACGACATGGCTGACAAAATCTTTAAGAAAGCCAGAGTAGAAATTGCGTTGAAATCTTTTCAGCCTTACAAATCTGCAGGAATGGACGGGATATTTCCAGCATTACTTCAAAACGGCGAAGCAGTGCTGATCTCGCCATTAATTGAGATTTTTAAGGCAAGTTTAAGACTCAACCATATTCCAACTTCATGGACACAAGTAAAAGTTATCTTCATACCTAAAGTAGGAAAGCGAGACAAGGCTCATCCTAAATCATACAGACCCATTAGTCTTTCATCAGTCCTATTAAAGACTATGGAAAAAGTGTTGAATGATTATATCAATTCAAATTACATGAACAAGCATCCACTTTCTGAATTCCAGTATGCTTACCAGTCTGGTAAGTCAACAGATACGGCACTGCATAGTGTCGTTTCAAAGGTAGAAAAAGCTCTATCGGTAAAAGAAATAGCACTTTGTTCTTTCTTAGATATTAAAGGAGCTTTCGACAACGCCTCCTATTCATCTATGGCTCGTGCCATGAAGATAAGGAACTTTGACATGAACATAATTAACTGGGTTCTTACCATGCTCGCAAAAAGAGAAATCACTTCAGATCTGGGAAGTTCGTCTATTACAATACGGGCAACGAAAGGTTGTCTCCAAGGAGGAGTCTTCTCATGTGGTCCTTAGTTGTAGACGAGCTTCTAAGAAGCTTAGAGGAAAAAGGCTTCGAGGTTGTAGGTTTTGCAAACGATATAGTCATTATAGTGAGGGGAAAATTTGACAACATCATTTCAGAAAGAATGCAATTGGCCTTAAAATTTACCCAGTCTTGGTGTATCAAGGAGGGCCTTAGCATTAATCCAGCAAAAGTAGTTATTGTACCTGTCACTAGGAAAAGGAAGTTTAGTCTAAAAGCGTTCCAGCTAGGAGGATTAAAGATCCATCTTAGTGAACAGGTTGAATACTTAGGAGTGATACTGGATGCCAAACTGAACTGGAATGCTCACCTTGAGTGTGTGATCGGCAAGGCAACCAATGCTTTCTGGATTTGCTCAAAAACATTTGGCAGAAAATGGGGTCTAAGACCAAAAATGATAATGTGGATTTATACATCCATAATACGTCCTAAAGTATCGTATGCTTCTCTTGTGTGGTGGCCAAAAACAAAAGAGGCTACTGCACAGAAAAAGCTTACAAAACTTCAACGGCTAGTATCCATTGCTATAACGGGAGCGATGTGCAGACCTCCATCAAATGCGTTGAATGCAATTCTTAATCTGCTCCCTTTGCACGAATACGTGCAAGTAGAAGCGGAAAAAAGTATGCTTCGACTTAAACGGTTGAAAACTTTCATGTCTGGTGACTTAGTCGGTCACCTGAGCATTTCACAAAGTTTTCAAAATGGGCCAGTGATGTATATGAATGGAGACTGGATGAAACCTGTGGAAAACCATGACATCCCTTACAACATCTGTGAAACGTCACGTATAGATTGGGAAGTCGGCGGTCCCACTGTTCGTCATGGCTCCATAAAATTCTTCACAGATGGCTCAAAAATTGGAACAAAAACGGGAGCAGGAATCTTTGGCCCTGGGGTAGAAATCTCAGTGGCGATGAGAAACTATCCAACGGTTTTCCAAGCGGAGATCTTTGCTATAATAAAATGTGTTAACGTTTGTCTGAAGAGGAAATATAGATATGCAAATATTTGTATTTTTACAGACAGCCAAGCGGCTCTCAAAGCGTTAAGTAATTATAAATGTACATCCAAACTTGTCTGGGAATGCATTCTTTCATAGGGAAAGGTGTGCCAAGAGAACTCGGTTAATTTATTCTGGGTTCCGGGACACTGTGGCATTGAAGGCAATGAAAGGGCAGACGAGCTTGCTAAACAAGGTTCAAATGCACAGTTTATTGGCCCAGAACCATTCTGCGGTATATCATACTGTGCCATAAAAATGGAATTAAAATTCTGGGAAGAACAAAGGGTGATGACCAATTGGTTGGTCACAACAAAGTGAATCCTAGAGGGTTTGAGCTGTTTAGTGGAATACTTGTAACTATAAATTAGAAGAAAAATTAGTAATCTCCATTTAATTCCAACTACCTTTGCTTATCTTCGACAGATACGCGTATTTCGTCTACAATGTGCAGACTTCTTCAGTGTCTCGTACTAATAACTCGACTGGAGTTATTAGTACAGAGTCGAGTTATTAGTACGAGACACTGAAGAAGTCTGCACATTGTAGACGAAATACGCGTATCTGTCGAAGATAAGCAAAGGTAGTTGGAATTAAATGGAGATTACTAATTTTTCTTCTAAATTATAGTTATCACAATATTGTTTTTTGCAATAATTTATTTTAAAAAAAATGCATTCAAATTAATATAGTCGATTAGGGGCGAAACGAACACCTCTAGTAGGGGCAAAATGAACACCACTTGTTTCTGGAATCTAACCTCAACGCCCACTTTGTTGACTTGTTTACATTGATTACCTACGCAGTGTTTTGGTGGCAGTGATGGTGTGAACGTACAAAAGACAATCGGGAAAGCAGCAGTGGTCCAAAACAGCCATGGAAGCGGCCATAGATTCTGTCCGCCGGAGTGGAACGTCCATCAAACGAGCAGCCAACGACCATGGAATTTCAACGCCTACACTGATCCGCTATCTGAAAACTGCAGAAGTACTGGGCCAAGAGGTGAAGCAAATCGGCTCATTCAAAACAGTTTTCACACCTGCTGAGGAAGCTGTTTTAATGGCCCACATTTTGGACTTTGAGGTTCGATGCTACGAAATTACCACCCGCGACATCCGGAGCCTTGGCTTCCAGCTGGCCGAACGCAACGGGAAAGCACATGTTTTCAATACGAAGACACAGCTGGCTGGTTGGGATTGGCTTTACGGTTTTCGGAAGCGTCATCCCAAACTCGCGCTCCGTACTCCTGAGGCTACCTCAGCTGCAAGGTCGCAAGCATAGACGGAGGCAAATTCAGTGCCAGCAGGATTTCCAACGTTGATGAAACTTCTGTGCTCACCGTAAGTTGTACACATTTTCAAATAAAATTCATGTTTTGACTCACTTTGTATTCTTAGTTGCAAACGAAACGTTCCAAAGTGTTTGCCTTGAAAGGTCGACGACATGTAGGAGCTGTGATATCGGCGGAAAGAGGGCTACTTTCCACTGCAAGCATTTGCATGTCAGCAACGGGACAAATACTGTCAACTATGATGATATTCCCTAGGGCCCGTTTGACTACTAGTCTTATGGAAGGTGCTCCACCAGACACGGTATTTGTCTGCAACTCTTTCGGTTGGTTGACTGTGAAAGAATTCAACACCTGGTTCGAGAATTTTCTAAAGCACACGCGTCCAACAGCTGATAACCCGGTTCTTTTGATTTTGGACGGTCATTCTTCGCATACGAAGAACCTTGGCTTTATTGAAAGAGCGCGTGATTGCCATGTGACATTCGTGTGCTTGCCCCCCATTGCAGCCACAAACTACAGCCTCTCGACATAAGCTACATGGGGCCGCTCAAGACGGCTTTCTCGAAGGAAGTGGAGAGTTTCCTCAAATGCAATCCTGGTAGGGTTGTCACCCTGAACGAAATCAGCCGGCTTTTCGGTTCGGCTTTCATGAAGACTTCTAACGCTGCTCTTGGTGTCAACGGATTCCGCAAGGCAGGAATTTTTCCGCTTAACCGGTTTATCTTCAACGATAATGATTTTGCGCCGGCTGACGTAACGGACGTTCTTCCAGCAGACCCAGAAACCGATCGTTTAAACAATGAACTTGGTGACGAAGCTCTTGAATCAAACGCAGCCGATACCGAAGCAGGAACTTCGCGAATGCAGAATGAGGTAGGAGCACAGAGAACAGACGTTCATCTTCGGTCTGCTACTTGTGTAAAACTTAAAACCGACATTTCAAATGTATGTCGTTATGCTCCTGGTAGGCGGCGCTGCAGTTGTGCGATAACTATCATGTCAATGTTAGTCAATAAAAAGCCTAGCTCATAACTTGAAAATTTTTGTATTGTTGTTCTCTGCACTTGCTTCTGATACTGGCTGTCCCCTAAACTTTTACACACGTTTTTCAAGAAAAGGTATATGGACATCAATGTCTGTTCTCTGTGGTAGGAGATATCAACGATTCACTGTCAAACGAAAAGGAAAATATCGCTCCAAAAGGGATTGTAAAAGTGGATGCTAACAACATAGAAAGCTACTTTGGCGCCGTTGGATTCGAATGTTTTAGTCGGTTTGTCCGAAGCATCTTCAAAGTGTCTCCTGCGGAAATCCTACCGCTACTGAATACAGTTACCAGAAAAATTGGCGGTGGACGAAAGAGGGAAAAAGCTCGAAACATAACGTCAAGCCCCAGCCGAAATGAGTTGAAGTCATCGCAGGCATTGAAGGATATTGATCAGCTAAAGAAGGTGGTATGTACATAAGTTATAGAGTCAATTTCTGAGTCTAATCCAGTTTTTAGCAAGGTTTACATTATGCCCCATAAGGGTGCTCATTTCGCCCCGTACCCCATCCACCAACCTGGTTTACAAAGAAGTTTTCAAATTGACAAACAGACTTAAATTCACTATTTTATTGCTGAAAACGATTGGAGTGTATAGTATATGGATATTATTTGAGGTTTGACTATTTATCTCCGACAATTACGGGTATTTTTCACTCTTGTCTTCACTCTTTCCCTTAAGGTGTTCATTATGCCCCTAGTTCCCCTACGCAGTTTTCGAGGTCCGCAAAAAAAAGAGGCAATGCTCACATTTGAATTCTAAACAAAACACGCGACGAATTCACTGTTGCTTACGTCATAATTGGGAACGCACTATACACCCGTTCTATATAATCCGGTAGGAAGTATAGTGAGTGATATAAACAATGAATAGACGTAACATATGAGAATCAAGTCAATGAGCCAAACTACAATTTTGTATTTATTTGAAAAGATTATTTCTTTGGGTATTTGGAAAAGTTGGCAGTTTCTTTGAGGAATCGTGTTCTCAAAACGCACCAAATGGCCCCCTGGAATATGCGCGACTTGTAATTTGCATCATCACAAATTGGCAATATTTATGTTAGTTAAATTTTCAGTTGTTTTTTTTTTCAAAACAACATACGTCCTATTTATAAATTGTGCTAGATTTGTTGAAGGTAAACAAGAATCAAGTTCATGTTCATTCAATAAAATGAACTTTCACCTCAGCTCACAGTTGGTAAATAAACACTAACTTGAAGCAGTAAAATTCATAATTAACTCAGTTGGATTCAATCAGGTTCTACTGCCCTTTTATTTTTAATTCTTTTAAAGTATGTTGTCGTGTTCAGTGCTTGCAAATGCAAGACAATTTTATGCAGAAAGGTATAACTAATAATGATATGATCATTGATAGATTTCTTATTCAAGCAGGAACAATTTTGTTACGAGTCAAAAAAAATCAGCGATTGTTGTGAACCATCAGCCTCAGAAGAGTTGGAGGATAATACAATGGAATCTGTAGGGGAACTAGAAAACACCAACAAACAGGTATGAAAAAGTGTAGACGCACTGTAGACACTGAAGAAGTCTGCACATTGCAGACGAAATACGCGAATCTGTCAAGATAAGCAAAGGTAGTTGGAATTAAATCGAAAATACTAATTTTTCTTCTAATTTCTAGGTACAGGTATTCCACTAAACAGCTCAAACCCTCTAGGATTGATCCTTGTGCTATTTTGAAATTGCCGTGATTGATAGGTCGAAATAGGAAGAGCACCAAATCTTGCCAATTATTACAAACCTTGAAATGCCAGGTCCAAAAATTCCTTAGAATTGTAAAAGGCAGAACTCTGGTGCTTTTAGGGTGGGGAACGGATTAAGCACCTCGGGAACCTATTCCAAGCACGCAGTAACAACACTCAGGTTTTTCCAGTATGATGCTACCCAAAATAAAGCATCATGCTGTCAAATGTGAGCGTTATGTCCGTTAGTTATCGGTAAACCCGAATAGATTTCCTGGGGTTTAATCCAATCCCTATCCTACCTAATATTCGGCTTACCAAATACGGTAAAATTAACAAAATTTCGAAACACATACCAATAATGAACAATTAAGTTTCCTTCGATTTAGATCCACATTTATTCAATATGTATGAATTCCTACATCTATTTTCATCCCGGCTTCATTTGATAAAATTCTGACCGTCATCCTATTTCCGAATACAATTCATCGGAAAATTGTGTACCTCTCACCCAATTTTGAAATGAATCCAGCCTCACATTAGGATGACAATCATACAGGTGTTCATCATCCGATGATGAACTCAGCCATATGACAGTCATCCGAAAACCGGCTGACTTTTATTAAAGGGCCCAAGCGAAATACTTTGCAGTCGATCTGAGAACTATGTTTTGGGTTATTGAAGTCGTTTTTGAGATATTTATAAACGAATATCCACTTCCAAGTAGATACACACATTGTCACTTCAATTGAATCTCATCAAAGTCTGCTTTTCCAATCATCCATTTTCATTTTATTTCATTTACCACCAACACAACCTAATTCACCGAAATACTAAATTATATCATTTCGTTCCATTTCCTCCACAAAACCATTGAAATAAAAAAAGAAAAAAAAAACACAGCAAGCCGCTCTGAAATCGTCTAAGCATCAATTACCCACACGCTTGTTAGCGACAGGATCTTAATTTTTCACCTGTCATCACGTGGGATGTGATGTGTGCAAAAAAAAACGGCCTCCTCCGCAAATAGATACTATTTTTGAAAAGTGAACGCAGCAGATCAAAACAAACCAGAATAGAAAAAAAATTATTATAAATATAAATTCCAAGTACCAACGCTTACTCCCCACACGCCACCTCACGCCTAATCGTTTTACAAATACCTACCAAAAAAAAAAAAAAATGGTTCACAAATATTCAGGTCATTTTTCTCGTCACACCGCAAACCAATTTTGACACTTTGAAAACGGAAATCCAAACCGAGAGTTTCCCACGTATTTTCAAGTGTAGGACTTTCCGCGGGGGGAAACAAACCGACAGTTGCGTAATGCCTGCACGGTTTGGTGAAACTAGTCATTTTTAGGTTCAATTGATCGTATTTATCTCACCATTTCCAGCTTAGTTGTTTCAAGAAGTGACTTCCAACTCAAAAATGGGTCGCATCCGACTGACGTGCACCATCACTTTGGCCCCGTTTTTCAATTGTGTCGTAGACCGGAGCCAAGGTATTTGTTTCACACTCGACCTATGATCGACAGGCGGTGATGGCCGAGTTTCGATGCACTGCTGGCAAGAAGTTTGCTGAATTTTTGTCACATTTTACTTCCTACGTCCACCGGTTTGGGATGTTTCATCGCATCAGCATGCAGACGCTGTGAGGGCCATTTTAAATGCGATAAATTTGTCGCATCGAATGAAAAATATATGTATTTGCATAATTAGTTACTTTTTTTCATGTTATTTTTAGACTTTCAGCTGTCATGGCAGGAGCAAGCGGCGGAAAATTTTCAACCTGGATTGCCGGTTTTTTTTTGTCACTGTGATTAATTTTCTGAACTTTTATACAGAATGACATTGTTTTTTTTTATCGTAGTGGAAAATTTATTCTGAAGGAGATTCAGCCGTGAGTGAACAACAACAACGAATTTCGCGCCAACTCGAACAAATGTTGGCAGCACTCTCCCAGATTTCAATGAAACCTTCGAAACAAGTACACAGAAAAAATATGAATTTTAACTAAGTGCCGAACCCGCCAAAGGCTGAAAGGCACTATAATAAAGAAAGAAAAAAAAAATGAATTTTAACAGGCGCGTAAAATTTCCCATCGTTTTTAATTCCAAGCCGAACGAGGGGTAAGCAACGAAATTGTTTGCAATCTTTCATGCGCCTTACAACAATGTTTACATTCTTTCATACAACAAACTAGATGCAGGCGTTTTCTGGCCTCAATTTACATGAAATATCCCATCAACTTCTGCCAAACCTAGCGCTTCTTTTATCATTACTGATGATTAGATAACGCATTAAAAAACATGTTTTTTTTAAACTGTGTAGACTTTGTCACAAAACAACACTTTGTATAGAGGCTGGAACGCGCAAAAATTGGTCGACAAAAAATTGTTTCTTTCAGTCAAAATTCATGATCCAAAATTCTTCTTTTTTTATTTTGGTAGTTCAATTCATATATATAAAGGAAACAATGGTTGTTTATTCTTTTGGTTTATCAAATCCGAACTGCCGTGCCTTCCGCTTAACCCCTTTCATTAAATTTGGCGCAGTGGTCTCATCGACCTGATTCGCCGTCGAACGCCATTTAGATTCAAGCTGCTGCTCGTTTTCCATGGATTTATTAGTTTTTTTTTGGGTATTACAACCACGTAGTTCGCATCGTACCACTCGATTGCCTTTTTTCATAGTGGCAGCCCGCCAAGTCCAGCCAGAACAGTACAGGTCTATTATGTTGCTTTCGGAATGGTAGCAGCCACTTTTCCAGACACTCCTGGACGCAGATCTCTTGATGAATGGTTTCCATAGTGATGGAAATGCCGCTTTTTGGACTACACGTGACATAAGACGAGGTTTTTTTTTGCCGGAAACTTCAATAGTTTGGTAAGTTTCGTCGTCCATGACGACACAGTCGAATTTTGTGAGCATATTCATATATAGCTTTCGGGACCGCTGCTTTACCGATGTGTTTTGTTTGTAATCTCGGTTCGCCACCTTCACCTCCTTAAACGTTGACAATCCGGCTCGTTTCCTGTACAGTAGTATGGGAGACATTGGGCTTGCCAGCGACGTCCCGGATGGAGAGGTTAGGATTCCGCTTATATTTCGCCGCCTTTTTCTTCGTCCTCATTACCACGTGCGGATTACGATTGCAGCCGCTTCCAGGCTTTCTGGCGGTCGACAGATGCTCCCCGAACACTTTAAAATGTTTCTCACGGTCAATTAGGCCACATCCAGTAATTTTGCCAACTTGGCGTGCGAGAACGTCGGATTCTATTGCAGCGCGAGCAACATTTTGACACGCTGCTCAGTCAGTAAAGGCGCAGCTACAAAGCAACACCATGCTGGAGGTGACTGGGTTCGATTCCCGGTATGGTCTAGGCTTTTTTCGTTAAGGAAAATTTCTCGACTCCCTGGGCATAGCGTATGATTGTACTTGCCACACAATCATACTAATGCAAAAATGGTACCTGGCATCGAAAGCTCTCAATTAATAACTGTGGAAGTGCATCTAGAACACTAAGTTGAGAGCAAGCAATAAGCTAATTGTGAAAGCAATAAGCTTGAAATGCAAACGGAAGAGAGAATATGCTTGAGAAGAGCAAACGGTGAATACTCATCCTAGCAACCATGAGCCTGTGCACACTATAAAAAAAATGACTTTTACTGTGAGCCATGTTTTCAAGCGTTCTGTGAGAGTGAGTGAGACAACACCAAAACACGGCTCAAGGTAAAAGTCAAAAAGACAAAACAATTATAGCAACGTGCACAGGCTCATTGTAAAGGGCGAACACGAAATTATAGCGACAACGAAAATGTCATGCCAATTTTCTTATAATGTTTAGAATCAAACCAAAACTTTAGGGTAGTTTTATATATATATATTTACTTCAAAAATCAAAAGAAAAGTTAATCAATGGAGCCTTGAGTGTAAAATTGAACGCATTTCCGCTTGATCCCTTCCATCAAAGTCTTTACAGTGTCATCCGGTACCAGCTTCTCAGTTTTTTTTTCCATTTTCTTAACATGTCCTTCTCGTTTTTGACTGTCTTCTTGCTCTTCCGAAGTTCCCGCTTCATCATTGCCCAGTACTGCTCCATCGGGTGCAGCTCCGGACAGTTTGGCGGATTCATGTCCTTTGGAACAAAATGGACAGAAGTGGCCTCATACCACTCCAGGACACTTTTAGAATAGTGGCATGATGCCAAATCTGGCCAAAATAGCGGAGCTTTGTCGAGGCACTCAGATTTGTAGATCTCGCCATTTACTGTGCCCTTTGTCACGAAAGGCTCACTCCTCAGTCCGCAAGAGCAGATGGCTTGCCAAATGAGATACTTGGAGGCGAAGTTCGACATTTTCTTCTTCTTAAATTTGTCGTCCACATAGAACTTGCTCTTGCCGGTGAAAAACTTCAACCCCAGAATTTGCTTAAAATCGGCTTTTATATACGTTTCGTCGTCCATCACACAGCAGCCATATTTTGTCAGCATCTTCTCGTAGAGCTTCCGTGCCCGAGTTTTAGCCGTCGATTGTTGCCGCTCATCGCGGTTTGGAAAGTTCTGTACCTTGTATGTATGTAGTCCAGCTCTCTTCTTTGCATTCTGGACGTAGCTCTGTGACATGCCGATATTTTTAGCCAAATCACGGCTTGAGACGTTGGGATTTGCTTTAATCATCCGCTTCACCTTTCCCTCCGTCTTTTTGTTCTCCGGTCCCGGTTTTTTTCCAGCTCCATTGCCGTGGTCCAACGCCAACCGCTCCTGGAACCGCTTCAACACTCTGGAGACGGTTGAATGGTGAATGTTCAACATTTTTCCCAACAGGTCAGGAAATTCCAGGTGTTTGGAAAGAATTTGTTCTCTCGACTCGCGTTGGTTCACCTCCATTTTCGTTGAATCGAAAAACACGACTTCGAGTTTGACAGCATGAGAAAGTGTGCAAAATTTGGTTGATTTTTACCCAATGGTAAAAAAGTTATGCCCTGTTGAATGTGTCGCAATAATTTCGTGTTCGCCCTTTATATGCACGCAAGAAATGAAGTACCTAAAATTTAGAATTTTTTAACTTGAAATTAAGTACTGTTTTTCAACTGGAGAGATGGGTAAATTTGATTCTTCACATTAGGTAAAGATTACTCAATGGGTAAGTACTTCATTGACAACTCATTTTTTAGTCGAAATGGAAGTCGTTTGCATGCTCTTATTATTTGACGTTTATCAGATTAATATACCAAAAAACAATAAATATGTTACGGTACTAAACAATCCGTTTAAATTAAAAATCGCGGAAATAAAAAATAAACAAAACCAATAAAATTATCACGAAAATTTATGTTTGTGTTCTATCATCACGAGAAAAGCACTTTATTTTAAACGTTGTATAACATTTTCTAACCTACCGTGTGAAAAGTGCTCATTTTTAGGTTTTTACAAGTTATATTGCATTAGGTTAAATTTACCCACCATAAACTTTGGGTACAGTTACTCAAATTTGAGTACTATGACATATACTTAAATTTGGCTTCCCGCACGTTACTCCAGAGTTGGGTGAATTAAACTTAATTTTAGGTACTTTGTTACTTCCGTGTACACTCAACTTCCAAGTTCAGCATTCAGAATTTAAAGTTGGTCAATTTTTGCGCGTTCCAAACCATACTTAAAAGTCTGTCCACGTTAAATTTCGGACACCAAAATAATAGCAGCAAAAAAAAATACACAGAATTCAACAAAATCGATTGTTTATTTCACAATTACATAGGTACATCTACATAGAGAATCAATTGATTAAGATGTCAATCCTTCTTTCTGTAAAACTCTAGAACTTCCTTGATTTTGTTGAACCATCAGGCTGAAATCATCGGTACCATTTGCTTTCTTCTTAGTTTCCGCTTAACTAGAGCCCAGTACTTCTCTATTGGGTGAAGTTCTGAACAGTATTCTCTTGTACCTCAAACCGTTTTAGGACGGATTTCGCAAAGTGACAAGAGGCCAAATCTGGCCAAAACAGAGCTGATGAGTCGTGGCTTCTGATAAACGGTAGCAGCCAGCAACGGTTTCAGACATTCTTTCTCGTACCGCATGTCTGTATTGATAGTGCCGGTAGAGACGGAATATTTATATTTTTGACCACAACAATAGGAGTTGAGTCTACCTGGTTGGTGCTGAACGCCGATCTTGCCCGACCAGTAGAAACAGAAAGGCTGCCAGAAGGCTGAAGTGCTGCGGGACTGGTATCACAAAATCCTTCAATCGCAACTTTAAATGGATTAGCATATATTACTTTGTAGCGCAAGTCAAGTAGATTGTTGAAGCCATAACTGGTCTGATGAACAGGTCTTCTCAATTGTCGGGGTGGGACTTGAAGGGGAACATCGCGTAGGAGTTCCGGACAATTTATATTTCCGCGTAACAGGTCGTAGACAACCAGTTGCTGAACGATTGTGCGCCTGGCTCGCAAGGTTTGCACACCTGGTATAGTGGAATAGTCGGGGAGAATTCCCAGGCGGATTTAAGCAGGATGCGTTCCATGGAAGATTCGCGTAGCGCGAATCTGGATGGAAGAGCTTCTGGCGAGTTCGTTGCTGGGCTCGGATGATCAGTGATGCGGCGTGATATGGTGACCAGACGGTGGCCGCGTATTCCAGTATGCTGCGGAATAAGATACGAGAACCAACGTCTTGTGATGCGTAGATGTCTGTGAAGTTTCAGGTCGTGACGTTGAATAGATCCAGGAGCCGTGGAGACTGCAGCCGTATGACCTAGCGCCGACAATGCCGTTTGAAAAATCTTCGGGTCATCGGCTTAAACATTTGCTTGAACGATGAAATACGAGGGCACAGATCATTAGCTGAAAAGAACGGCGACATTGGGCCGAAATTGCACTGCCTTCCTTGCGGTACCTCCTGGATGGAAGACTGCGAAAGTTCTCTGAGCGTGCGAGATTGCACCGTGACAAGGGACCCGGCGGTCGGTCCGTGAGACGAATCTACTCAACGAACTAAATTGGGAATCCTACAGCCTTTAGCTTTTCGGCTGCGTACAGGTTTGGCACTGAGTCGAAAGCTTTAGAAAAATCAACATAGGAACCCGAGCAGGACCGAATAACATGATAACTGACCTTGGTATTTAGGAGCTCAGATTAAGAGGTAAAATACCTAAAGATAATACCACAAAATTGTTCCCACAATGTTATGCGAATACCAAATGGAGGTAAGACAATACCAAAATAGTACCTCTCAGGTATTCTTAGTTATCCGAAATAACAAGTTTTGGTATTCGAGAGATATTTTACTTGCAATTCTAAGGTATTTTGCTTAGGCCAGTTATCAAGGTCAAAATTAGGTATTCACATGCTATTTTCTCCTGCTCGGGTAGAGTCGATCTGCCTTCGGGATTTAACTTCTCGAAACAACGTATTGGTATAGCACAGCAAATTCGTAGTTGTAAAGCGATGCTGAACGATTCCATGCTGGAACTCCGATATTAAAGGACGAACAACATTGTACACAACGTTGTGAATTAACGTTTCAAAGACTTTGCTGATGCAACAGAGAGGTGATATTCCACGATAGTTTACAACAAGGTCTATCTTAACGAACGGTTAAATATGCTGCATATCGGGAAAGCAAGAGAGCGTTAGCGAAACTTAAGAAGAGATGGAGGAATTCCATCGACACCAGGGCCCTTTGAAACATCAAGGTCGTTCACTGGGAAGTTCATATTGAAGCATCGACAGGGGTGCTAGCGGCGACCCCGTGGAATTAAACTGAGCTAGGAATACTATAACAAGATCGTTGTGATTTCAAGAACTTCCAAAATGCAGCTAAGTTTTGTTTCAGGTTCACTTGCACTCGTTGGACGTGATCCTTATTACAGGACTTTAGTAGTACGTTGTACCTCGTCTCAATGAAACGGAGATTATTTTTAGTTTCGTTGGTTCTTGCTCAAGTAGGTTATTAATAGTTAATAATAGCTGATCTGCCAATAACGGAGAAAGAACCTTGGGTGATCAATCATGCTCATGCTCACAAAAGGTGAGTTTGGATTAGATGATAAATTGGTAACATTAACTAACAAGCAAACTGTTGAGACAATGAGGGATATGCAATACCCCGGGCTCGTATGTTGGATTGAAAGTGCTAAGTACTATAAGTAAAGTAGAATAACTGTATTGAATATACTGTAGCAGTACTAAATGTAATAAGCTTGAGCTTGCATCGGAATTAAAGCTAATTGCGTGCTGCTCGTATGGATTACACATATGGCTTTTAACTGTGATATTGGTAATACACGGTCAAGAAAATAAGATATAGCTTTAGTTCGATCTTAGTGGGGCCCTTTTCAGCTTTAATCCAATTTCAATGATGCACTAGACGTAATACATATGCCTTGGGTTGCTTTCATTCAACAGCACATATGTATGTTATTTTGGCCTGATTTGGCGTCTATTCATTATGGAAAAGTGGTTCAGAAATGGTATGAGGAAAACAATGTCACCATTGTGCCAAAGATCTGCAATCCTCCAAACACCCAAGTGCTTCGACCAATCAAAAGATATTGGGCAATCGAGATGTGAAATCTTGAAACATCGCACATCGAAAAGAAGGGAGAAAATGCCTTCAACCAAGTGATCGAGGGCATTGCGTATGACCTTATGGATGGAATAATTTGGAGATAATAATTCAGAATAATGATTTTGCAATGTTCATCTATTGTCAATTTATCCCTTGTTATGATCAATATCTGTTCGCACTGTTTATTCTACTGCAGCGTTCCTGTTTCGTATTTTTTCCTTACTCAGTGCTGAAAGTTCGTCACGATTCAATCTGTTACATAGAAGTTGTACTTTATGGAAGCTGTGAACCGAAAATTAATTTTGGGAACCTACTCCGAAAATCCGAGTATTGAGCCTCAAATTATTTGAACTCGATTAAATTGGTTAAATCGACCGTGTGCAGTGTCCTCAAATATTTTCGTGAGTGGCAAACGATCAATCAGCAGGATCCTAGCAAGTGCCTTAGTGCAACTGATGATTGGACCTTGTATTTGAAGTTTTTGAGAACATCTAGGGCAAACGGAGGGCTGTCGGATTATGGTACCGCCAAGAAATTCAATGCCAGCCAGAAGCATTGGTCTGCGAGAACGACTTCGATCTTGTCGGGCCAGTAAACAACCAAATAAGACACTGAAGCTGAATCTTGTGGCCAAACGAAGTACGAAGAGTGCATCCTTATGTACGACGAAACGCCCGTGGTGATAGCTTATGGGCAATTTCCTGGAAAACGTTTTTTAATGCCCCTATCGAGGTGATGTTGCTTGCTAGTTTAAATTCATTTTTGCTGAGAAATTTGTAAGAAAGCATATGATGTAGACAAAGAATTTCGTGACAAACAAGACGATGGATTTCAAAATGTTCAAGGTGGAGTGCCATCCGTACAATAAAGCTATCAAGCTTTATTTAGAGTTAGGACTGTTCATTTAAGAAGATGGACACCTGTTTAAAAATTTTTTTGCGAACAAATTCAAAAGTTTGCTTTAAATAAATTAAAATCAACATACATATGACTGAATTCAAGTACGTTTGAATATTTACTTCTCATTTCTGAAGAACGCTCGGACTTTTTTCTTGATACCTCCTATTAGATTCCGTTTGTGGTGCAGACCAAATTTTCTTCAAACAGTGCTTGCGTTTCTTCCATTTTTTTTGAAATGCCGCTGAATTATTGCCCAGTATCTTTCGATTTTTGGGATTTTGGCATTTTTCGATAGAATCGACTTTTTTTCGTGCCAACGTAGCCAACGTAACAGATGGGTAGAAGCCGTTTTTTGATGCATTTTTTTCTGTATTTTTCACCGTTGATATTGCCCGTTGCGAAACATGCCACATCAAAATGTTTTCCACAACTTTTTCGGTTCGGATGTATCGCAAATCATCAGGCACAATTGTCCTCTGCTCAGCATTGATAAGTTGCGGCCCCGGAAGTGTACTTGTATCCAATTTGACGTACGTCTTGTTGTCAATCGAAATGCGCCGGTTCGGATTTTGGAGGAGAACGTCATACAAGTTCCGTGACCGTAATTTCGAAGAAGCTCTCTGTGAACCCGCCCTTTTGGGTGCTCTCTGTTTTTTGTAGGTTCTGAAATTGTTACACTTTTTTAATTCTGCACAGTTCCGATGCTAATAAATTTTTTTAATGGAAATTCTAGAAACGGAAAACGATTTGTAAATAATATTTTTACACACTGACCGAAAATTCACAATTTTTCGTTAAGTTTCAACCCTAAACCATTGATAAACAGGTGTCTACTTTCTTTGACGGATGTTAATTGAGAAATGAGCATGATTTCAATACATATCTGTAATTAAAGTAAAGCGCGTATTTTTTTTTTCTCTCGGAGAGAATTGCTCTCTGGACTCCCTAGAAATGGGTGGCAAGTTTCTTTTCGCTCGGGTTCTGTCAGTTCAATCGAAGATGGCGTCGAAACAACATGCACTCTGCGAGCGTACGGTTTTACGAAACGCATGGTCATCGTGGAAAAAAGTTTACGGTAGACCACATTCGAGACGAAAACGTGTCCGTGAGTACAGTTTACCGGATCCTGGCATCCGTAAGCGTGGATCGGAAGGCCGGTATCGGCAGTCCGGCGAAGATAATGATGAAAAAGAAGAAGGAAACGTTGAAAAAGCTATTTGGCAACAATAACGGAACAAGTTTGCGTGACGCCGGCTGAAAATAAACATCACCTGTCGGAAGAAGACGTGGTCCCCCGAGTACACGGACGAGCAGTTAGCGACCGTGAAATCGTAGTACCGGTGGATGACGAAGAACTACCGCGGGATGCCGTTCGTGCTGGACGACGAAAGTTGCTTCTCGCTTTCGGAGACCCACATTCCAGGAAATGACAGCTACTATTCCGGCGACAAGACGGACACACCCTCCGCAGTAAAATATAAGTTTAAGCATAAATTTGAAAAAAAAGTTATGCTGTACATAGCCATATCGGACAGAGGGATTTCCAAGCCGTGGTTTAAGCCAAGCCAGACCGCTCCATCAATCAACAAGTGTACCAGGAGGAGTGTTTTGAGAAAATTCTTATGCCGTTCTTAAAGGAGCATCATGCGGATGGAAAGTACGTCTTCTGGCCGGACAAGGCGTCTTCCCATTACGCCAAGAAGACGCTGGAGTATCTTGAGCAGAAAAAGATACCGTACGTGCTGAAAGAAAGGAACCCGACCAACTTGCTCAGTGCCCTAGTGTACACATATAATTGGCGGGCCAAGGATACGAAGCAGTTGCCAACGAGGATCCGGGATTGCATCCGGAAGATGGACGTCAGTGCCGTCCAGCTCTCTTATGAGAGCATTGCCACTAAATTGCGTCGTACGGCTGACCAGGGCCCCTTTTCCAATATTAATTGACTTTTTTTTTGTAGAATAAACATAATGTTTTTAATAAAACATACTGAATTCGTTGAAAAAAAAAATGTTTTTACTATTTGACTGAAAACAATCTCATTTTATGTTGAACACCCGTTCATGAACAATCCTTAGTAAACGTTTTCATTTCATTTACACGGTTCCGCGATAGATCCTCTTTGTTGCGCCCAGATATTAGGTGGCTCAAGCTTTATTAGGTGAAATAGGAAATTATTTGTGGAGCCACAGGCACTTTCTGTCATACTTAATATCAAAGATACCCTGTTTTACGGATACTATTTAGAAAATTTTATCATCTTAAACCATATCGATAACTGGATTTTTCAAAAAATTAAAATAGTTATTAATTAGTAACGAAACTGCCACTAGATCAAGAAGTTTAGCAACTGGTTTAGATGGTATAGTCTATAAAGTACATCAAAATGTTGCTTGTAGGATGGCGGGAGGGAGGCGGGCGTGTCGACGATTCCTACAAAATTTAATTGGTCCAAACAAAATACTTCACGATGTAAGAAGGGGTTGGATTGGATTTTTTTTGCGTGACGTATTTAATGGACGTTCCCTAATAATTCTTTCACACTGATAACTTTTGTTCCTATTTTCTTATAAAATCAGCAACTAAGGGAGTTATTTCTAAAACCTACAAAAATCGACATAAAACTATATTACTTGCATTCACAATTGAAATGAAAGTGCGTAAAATCCGCACCGAGAGGAAAGCCAACTTTCCAGTAGTAGCCACCTTCTCCATTTCCGGAAGCCGCTCCATAAATCTCAGAAACAAAGAGCGTATGACACCCCTCGCCACAAATGTGCGGTGCCAAACGCACGCAGCCACCTCCTCGTCAGCGAAAATGTTTTATGTTCTTTCACTTAGAAAGATAGCGCCGCCACACACCATTCCCGCCATATTGGGTATAGTGGGGTGGAAAAAATTCTACGCTGCAAATAAAACAAAACACTTTATCATAAATTTTCTCTGCCACCATGTGTGGGATCATGTGTGTACGAGTGTGTGCCGCATAAAGAAATTTTCAAGCTGTAAAGTGACCCCATTTTCACAAGTTTGTTTAAGGTAAAAAGTCGGGTAACTTTCGAGAGAGTAGAAAGCAAAAATCACGACAAACTGACTGGTGCATGGAAATCGACGAAATTTATGTTTCTTTTGTTCAACTATTTGCGAGGTGAAAAAACCGAAGCCAGTTGTTCGGTTCTGAAATGTTTGTGTGAATCGAATGTGAATACCAAAACATGTGTGCCGGGTCGTAATTCCTGCATTAACATATTGGTCGGTGACGCAATGTACGAGGTGGTGTTGAGGGGATGTCTTTAATTTCGAGATCCGCTATGTGATTCGAAGCTGAACTACATTTATCCTTCATTAGTAGAATAATTAACTTCGACATAAGCCATTAGTCATCATGCAGAGGTGGGTTGCTTTACCGGTTTGAGTTGTGTTCTCCAAACCGCAATCGATTGCTCTCATTAAGCTTCTCGACTTTATGAATGCATTAAGCAGCGAAAGAGGACCCTTTTTCCTTGCTCTAGCTAGGAACGGTACAGTTCACACCCAGACCACCCTAGCTAGAACGACTAATTCCAATTGAGTCACTTAGTGGTTCGGTTCCGTAGCCACAGAACTCCCGCATCTCGTTCACAAGAGCACGCTGTGCCGGATGGGTTATTAAAATAATTTCCATATTTGCCAACTGCCAGGCTGCTGCTGCTGCTAATAATCAATGCAAATGGATGATGGAAATGTTCCGGTGTGCGCTAGCATACGAACATGATCAAATCAAACTACTCAAAGTTGGAGTATTTTTCTGTTGAATATTGGCTCAGTTTTTGTTTGCAAATAATCGCGGTTACATCTCTGTATTCAAGTGAATCAAACCATTTGTGGGTAAATTAATTTCTTACTTGAAGATATTCGTTAGAAATACTATTTTCTTGAGATTGAATAATTTTGTTCAACTGGATAGCGACAACTGAAATGAATCAAATCTTGAGGTATTTTTAAGTGTCGTAGAAAACACAGAAAAATTGGTTAAGGTTGGATTTTGCAAACCTTTTCTATGAGAGCACGACTAATGTCGATTAGTATATAATTTTACCCAACTCATACTAATTGATATTTGCTTTGCATTGCCGTTTTCATGTATTATGTTTAGTTAAGGATTCGTACAGTTGATTTTAATTTCTTGTGAATCATTGCTTATGGTGCTTATGGTAATAAACCTCGATTCACTTAATATTTGGACGCAAGAAATCAGTTCTATCTTCTAATAAATCTGTTGATTAGTCAAATAACGGTTTGTTTTTACTGAAATCAGTCTTGTTCCGTTTCGATGTTAATGAAATGACGAACTTTTCTTCAGAGTGGCCATTTACATTTCCACCATTTCTTTATCTCGTTATCTCAAAAAACACATTTAGAAAATTTCACAGTATTCGGTAATTTTTTACCGAACTTTCAATAGCTGAACGTTCGGTAATCCGATTTAACGGATTTCGGTAAAATTTTACAAATTCCGGTTATTGATTTACAGATAACTTTAAAACCTTTCCAGTATTTTTCAGTTTCCGCTTCACAGTTGCCCAATATTTCTCGATTGGGTGAAATTGCGAACAGTTAAGTGGGTTGTGGTGCTTTTCGATGAAATGCACCCTGTTGCCACTGAACCACTGGAGTCGTGGGTTGCCTCTAAGTGGTCTCAATACCTTTCATTGCAGTTGTCGGTTGTAATTTCTACTACGACGGACACTGCACATGGGTAACTTAGCCAAATGCAACGATATACCAAGTTTTGAATTAGACCACATTGAATTTCCAACGTCGGTGTCCAAAATTTATTTTCTTCTTTCGGTTTCCATGTGTCGCAACAATCTTAATGAATCGCAACAATACTGTTAGCACTGAAAAGGAGAGCTTCCTTAATCTGCCGTCAAACTGGATAACCAACCACTAGGAATGCTGTCATTAAACATACAGTTCGGTCAGATTTCAAGTGAATCGAGTTTTATAAATTTAATATGTATGAATATTGCTCTACCGTTTCATAAAATCCTGAATAATTTTTTTTCATAGGTTTACAATCAAATGTTTTGTAACCGTACAAAAGAATCTGTAGTATGTACAATTAATAGCGTTGTGTACAACGATAAGATGGTAATAGGAGTTATTGTTCCTACAATAGAATCTTATGTAAATTGAGATATCGACAATAGAAAAAGGGGGCTGTTATGTATCTAAACTATAGAAAAAATCATTTTTTTACTAATAAATTTGAGTCAATTACTATTAATTGTATTGTTAAATTGTTGAAAAATTGTTGAAAATCCTAGCATATGGAGTGAATTGTAGATCTATTGTGATTACAATATGTATTATTCATTTATCTGTTTCACGAAGAATAAAATTTATAGTCGGAAATAGATTTTAACGTTGTATTATATTATTTTGATTGTATGGTTATTTTCAACCAGGATCGTTTTATCCATGCTGTTGTCACTACTGTTTCGAGGGCTTTACCTAAGTTCCTAAGTTGCTGCCAACATCAATGTAAGAGTTTGTTCACTCATTGGTATTGGGATTGGGATTGGGATTGCAAAATAAAATGCAGTTCATCAATCAGACCGGGAATACCGTACTTTGCCAGCTATATATTTGAGGTTGAGTTTAATGGAGTCATGTTAATAATAGACAAAATCGTTCATATCCTGAGGCCAAAAGTATATAAATCGGTTCAGAACTAACTTTTTGAGAGCAAATCTTAATCTCGAAGGAGATTTTCATATCCTTTGGAAAAAAATATCGGTTGAACATTCGTTTATAAAAATCGGAAATAAATGCCATCAGAATATGGACATAATTTTTTGTTGGATTGAGTAGAGAAAAGTCCACAAATGTATATTGTTCATAATAAGTTCTTGAAAAGACAAATTTGCACAATAGTGGGAAGAGAGGATTATTCATAGATGCTTATTTGGTTTGTTTATAAATATCCCCTTTTCAAACGCTGGGAATTGTTGAGCATGAGAATATGCATGATTGACCGCCCGAGGTTACTTTTCCGATATTTCTCGATAAGCTATTATTACACAGAGAACAAACTGAGTATCATACATCCTCAATGTGTAAAAACTGGTGATTCCGAACATACGCAATACCAGTGTTGGCCTCGCTCGAATGCTGACCAAATAAGGAAACTGGACCGATTATATATATAGAGTTAAGATTAAATTCCGCCACAATATTTACAACACGAGGAAAACAAGAGGTGATTCAAATAAAAACAAAGTGAGTTTTGGACAGTGTGAGCTGTTTAGTGGAATACCTGAAACAAGAAAATGAGAAGAAAGATTAGTAATTTTCATGCAATTCCAACTATCTTTTTTGCTTATCTTGACAGATGCGCGTATTTCGTCTACAATGTCTTCAGTGTCGTGTACTAGTCGAGTATTAGTACACGACACTGAAGAAGTCTGCACATTGTAGACGAAATACGCATGTCTGTCAAGATAAGCAATAAAAGTAGTTGGAATTAAATGGAAATTACTAATCATTTTTCTCATTTTCTGGTTACAAGTATTTCACATGTCATTTTCCATAAACAATGAATGGCGAGGGCTCAAAACATACAAGGAAACCTTGATGACGGCTTGGAAGCTTCAAAGTAAACGCCAGAGTGTAACTGCCAATCGTAAGCTTCATGCCAATGTAGTGAGGTCTATTGAATAGGAGCATCCCAGGTATGTCCGATCGCGATTTGAGTAAAAGGATGTTTGCAGGCATACAACGCTAGCAGGGAACACAATCGGTTATTCAAGGAGAATACCGTAGCCGTAACCCGTGCTTGAGGCTTTATGACAACCTGCAAACCAAGTCCGGTGGATGCATACTTATGGATGATGAAACCTATGTAAAGGCCGACATCGGACAACTTCCAGGACCAAAACTTTACACGGCGAAGGCTCGAAAAGGTAACCCTGTCAGATTCACATTTGTTTCTGCGGATTAATTTGCCCTCAAATATAAGATCTGCTAGGGAATTTGCAGCTGTGGCCTGAAGACAAAGCTTCCCACCACTGATGAGAACTAAAATGACGAACTCGGAGGCCTATAAAACTGAATGTCTTCAGAAACTATTTTTGCCCTTCTCCAAATTATATGATGGTCCAGGGACATTGTGGCCAGATCTTGCGAATTGTCACTACAGCATTGAGAAGTACAACAATCGTACAATGACAACGGAGTCCCGTTTCTTTTTGCTGTTCAGGCCCATTGAAAACTACTGAGAAAACTGAAGATAAAAGGTACAATCAACAAAACGGTATCTAAGATGAAATATAGATAAGTTAAAATCGCCAAAAATAGTGAGCGAGACCGTTGTGCGCCACTTGATGGATCGTATTATGGGGTAAAGTCCATGGACTCCAGCAAAACCGTGTTGAATAATGCATTTCGTATTGGGAAATTGGGAACCATTTTCAAATCTGTTAATTTGATTCCGAAAAATAACCAAATGAAGTTGTTCCATTACATAGTGGGTCATGCTTCAATGGCTACATCATTTAATAATAGTGCACTTCATTTTAGAGACAGCGGCGCTCCAAGTGGACTATGTGGCAGAAAGAAAAAAGACTATAATTTAGAAGAAAAATTAGTAATCTCCATTTAATTCCAACTACCTTTGCTTACAGATACGCGTATTTCGTCTACAATGTGCAGACTTCTTCAGAGTCTCGTACTAATAACTCGACTGAATGTGTCTCGTACTAATAACTCGAGTTCAGTCGGAAGTGCTGAATTCACTAAATTGTCTTCAGTTCCGTCTAATAGCGGAAACTGAAGATGACGGGAACAGTTACCAGTGACATTGGTCAGATGAACAATTGACGACATCAACTAGCCAAAACAAACCGATGAGTGGCAGAAAAGTGCGTGAACTTATTCGAAACAACGATGATGTTATTTCTATAAAATAAAAAAAAACACTTAATTTCATCCTCTGAAGGTTTTTCGAATCAATTTTTTTTTAGGAAAAACACGCATTTGAAAATGTTCCATTTTTAAATGATTTAGCCTTTACATATAACATATTTAGGACGTTAAAGTTCTATCTAGTACGTTAAAGTGATGAAGGCCAACATAAAAAAAAATGCTTAACGCCAAGCGAAACTCGAACCAAATTTCAAATTTCGTGAATCAAGAGTCGTTAAACCGCTGACAAAATTAAACCGCCCGTCGTTAAACTGATGACGAATCTCACAATATTTTTTTTGAACAGCTACAATTCGAGCGATCCAAATGTCACTGAAGGGACTCCAATATTGACCGCACAAGTGAGCGATAGAGGGACTTGAGGTCACGGAATTCGTCAGCAATTTTAAACATAAAGTCCAGTTGACGATTGACTTTGGCAACAGTATCGTTATACTACATTCGAATGGTGAGTCTGGTTTCAAGGATAACACCGAAAGCCTTTAAGTGCTGTACTCGGGTAAGGCAACGTCCCGATAACACATAGTCAAAAGTGATGGACTGATGTTTGCTGTGGTACGAAATAATGGTCCATTTTTCAACGCTGAGGCTAAGCAAGTTTTTTGTGCACAAACCGCAAAGATACCCAGCATGTCCTGCAGATTCAAGCAGCCTGAGAGGCATTTTATTATTTTATAAATTTGAACGTTACATCAAGTAGGATCTCAACCAATTCGCACTCCTAGATGAGACGCCGATTTTCTCAAGTTTATCCAGAAGGATTTCGTGATCCACCGAGTCGAATGCAGCCTTCAAGTCCATATATGCAGCATCAACTTGCCATCCCGAATCCATGCTTCGCAGGCACGTAGAGTTAAATTGTACCAAGTTCGCGGATACGGATGGGTTCGGGTAAAAGCCGGTTTTGCTCTGTATCGATATAATGTTTACAACACGCAAACTGGGAATCGTTCACAATTATCTCGAAAAACTTTGAGCATGCGCACAAGGAGGTAATTCCACGGTGATTGGCAACATCCCGTTTGTCTCCTTTCTTGTGAATTGGAAACAAGTAACAGAACTTCCAGCGTGTGAGGTCTTTGCTGATCCGAAAGATTGAACAGCATTGCTTGCGGAAAGCTAAGATATTCATCTGTACAATACTTCAGAACGGATGATGAAATGCCGTCAGGACCAGTGGCGTACGGTAGTTTTAATTTACGCGTTGCGGGTTACAGCTTGTGAGGTGTGAAATGAGGAAGATAGAAGTTGAACACATCACATGGCACCGCAGGAGTCGCTTCGTTCAATTGCGTCGCTGAAGCGGAGAAGTTGTGAAAAACTTGTTCAAAGTGTCGTGCGAACAAGTCGTGTTTGTTGCTGACCGAATTGTTGGCTAAAAACATTGATTTGGGTAATTTGGATTCCTTCCGTTTGATATTCACAAACGACCAAAAACGTTTGGAGTTGGAGCTAAGATTTCTTTCTGTACTTTTTACGTAACGATTGTAGAGAAAATGGCTATATAACCTAGCTTGGTTAAACAGTCGTTTGTATAACCGAGAGTTGCTGTACCTTCGGAGCGTAGGCGGGTGTTGAACCAAGGAGGATTTTGCGGTGCTGAACACGTACTGGAACAGCATGGAAAATTGCATCCTCGACTGTGCGGCTGAACTGTTCCACTGTAACATTGACATCAGTTGTCGATTCAGTGAAATTCCAGTTAATGTTGGAAAGGGTACTGATACAACAAGGGCGGGATGATCGGCTTCAAGGTGGATCAGGGCCTCGATTGGCAAAGAAACAGAAGAACCGGATAGCGCAGAATAGCTCACCAGGACAAGATCCAGCAAACGATCATTTCTGTTCAAATGAGTGTTGATTTGAAAAAGCCCGTGCAAGTTAAAGTCTCCAAACAGAGAAGCGAGAGAGCGGGGGTTCAGTCGAGACAAGACCGAGCCTATCGATTCCAGAAGCTCACAGATAAAGTTCTGTCCAATTTGAATCCGAAATCACATATTGTGCTGCAGCGGTCCAGAAAGTGACCGCTGCAAGAATTCTTTAACAGCGGTTTGTTAACCTAGTCGCCCACTTTTTGTGGCATAAATTTCACGGTGCAGTGAGTCAAAAGTTATTCCAGATGGTAGCCGAGAGGAGAGAAAAAATTCTGCACACCCACGTTGTACCAGCAAATTTTGACGAAGTACCAGGGATGCCTCCTCATCGACGATGAAACCTACGTCAAAAATTCTAGATGGCGATGGCACGAGGAGATGTTCCTGCGAAGTTCAAGTTTGTTTTAATGGACAAATTTGCCAAAAAACTGATGACTTGGCAAGGGATATGCAGCTGCGGAGCAAAGACCAAAGTGTTCACGACGAATACGACGATGGACTCGAAGCTGTACAAGGAAGAATGCCTAAAAAACTGCGTACTACCTTTTATTAAAGCCCATAAAGGTCTCGTGAAGTTTTGGCCAGATTTGGCGAGTTGCCACTACAGCCGGTTCAAAAGTTCAACGAACATCATGGAAATTCAAGAAACTTCATAGTCTAAATCCTGGGTCAACGTTGTACTCCTTTAGTCTAGTAACTGTTTTTTAGTACTGGGTTAAAGTATTAGCTGTACGTTGTATGTCTGTCCAGGCATAAAGTACTGCCGGAACCTTGGAAGACAAAACATAATTATTTCACACGTAGAAAATCATACTACAATTTACACACTCATTTTCACTCGAAGAAAGTGGATTGATGCAATCCATCAGTTCACGTCTTTGCGGAATCAGAGTGTTTTCTTCACTGTCGTCAAAAAACAATGTGAAAACTTTTCTTATGAATTTCAATTTTCTGCTGCAAATAATTCACTATCGAGCAAAAATATGTTTTGTTTAATCCACACTCCTGCCGTTTGCTCACTAATTTACAGCATAATTAGTATGACTGGCTCTTTTTCTCACACGGAAATGTTACGCAATTTCCGTTAAAAGTGGATCTACCCAAAAATTGAGTTGATCCACTTTTTAACGAAAATTGAGTAACATTTCCGTGATAGAAAAAGAGACAGTATACAATTGTACTCAAAGATTGTGTAAAATGCAACGGGAGTGTATAATTTGTCATTTCTTTTTGAGCTGATCTAGTACCCATTAAGCTCAAAATCTAGTACACCAAAATGTTGAACTCGAAAAAAAATACGTATTACTAAACATAAGGCCGTTCTCAACGCCAGAGTTTCATGTTTGTTGCAAATCAAGCTTGCCAGTTTTAAGTTTTGGAACTGTCAAAATTAAAACAAAAACACGTTAATCGCAATGCCGTGTTTTAAAAAATATTGGTCGACTCATAATTTCCGCGTTAAAAAAATCACTTTCAAAACAAACCAAAAAAAGCACCTATTTGACAGTCATCAGCATCAGTCACAACAGCTGGCATAACTACAAATAAACCCAATTTAAAACAATGTTGCATCCGTGTTTCAAATCGCAGGGAAAATAGAACAGAGCTGTCGAGCAGTTCCATTGCAAAAATTAGCTCGAAAAGTAGAACTCCAACACAGCATTGGGAATGGCTTGTTTCAGTTCTAGTTTTAAACTAAAACAGCCCATACAAAGTAGAACAACGTTGGGATCGGCCTAACCGCCCAAACTCAATGATAACGGAAACGGAACGGAAAACGGCAATTTTGACAGTTGCTAAAAATGACTTCGATATGTCAAATTAGAATCGGCTTGGATCTAGCTTGTTTTCTTTCCGACAAGCAGGAATACTCAGATCGGACTTTGCCGTTATCATTGTGTTTGGGCCATAACTCGATTCGATTTTCAAATTTCTCGAATCGAGTAAGGCCGTTCCCAACGCTAAGTTTTATTTTTCTTGCAAACTGCTTGCCAATATTAAAATTTGGAACTGTCAAAAATAAAACAAGAACACGTTGATCGCAATGCGATGTTTTAAAAGTATTGTTTGCTCATTAATTCGTGTTTACAAAAATCACTTGCAAAATAAATAAAAATACACACATATGACAATCATCAGTCATAATAGCTGACTCAACTACAAAAAACAATTTAAAACAATGTTGCACTCGTGTTTCAAATCGCGGTGAAAATAGAACAGAGCTGTCGAGCAGTTGCAAATTTGTTGCAAAAATTTGCTCGAAAAGTAGAACTGAAACAAAGCGTTGGGAATGGCTTGTTTCAGTTCTAGATGTAAACTATAACAGCCCATACAAAGTAGAACAGCGTTGGGAACGGCCTAACTCGAATCGAGATGCGCAATGCCACCCAGGATGCCACCCCAGGTGAAACAGTGCAGCAGTAGGCTATGTTTTGTTTATGTCATTTTCAGTTCTTTCCCCATTGGAAACGAACGATCACCGAAGTGCATGTGTCAGAAACACGTCATTTCTCAACATGGAGTTAACGTTACTATCTATAATTCAATGCGTTCAAGAATTTTTCGGAGTGAATTTTGTTAACTATCTATAATGTTTTCCTAGTGTTAGAGTTTGGTGGTTCCAAACGATCCAGATTCAGGAACAAAAACATAACTCCGGCACTAAAACCGCAGATTTAAGGGGGATATACAGTTAGAATGACCAAAAATTTCAATATATTTTTTTTTTCATAAAATGTTAGTTAATTTCCTGTAAAATACGCTCCTCAAACCTTTTTTTCGAAATTCGAACTCGAAGTGTTTCGTTTCATCGTTTTTCGAAGACGCCTTCTTCGCGCGCAGACCGATAATTAAAACTTTCAACGCGTTTTTCTCAAAACAGCATTTTCGGAGTTTATGCCGGTGATAACTCGAAAACTAATTATTCTGATTGCTTTCGAAACTTATAGGAGTGATTGATTATAGTATCACCTTTTATATGAATTAAAAATTATTGTAAATTTTATTATTAAAAACGGAAAAATACGATAAAATGGCGGAAAAATGTGGATTTTTTCAAAAAAGTTACGCCAAAAGTGTAAATTATCTTTACAACTTTATTTTCAATTCATCTACTAGGCGTAAATCGTAATTGTATCAATTTGCACTGCGCTAGCGCAGCGATTCGGTTAGATCGGAACTGCGACTGCGATAGAGCCGCCGGCACATGCAATGCAACGACTCTTTCAACGCACCGACGGCCGCCATTTTTCAGAAAAATATGTTTGTATGCTAGCATAGATACACCTGTTAATTGAAAAGATGAAGATTGATCATAAAACTTCCCCTTAGAAATTTTTTTTTTATAAAATGAGTTTTTTTTCTGTTCTGAACCAGTATATCCCCCCTTCAGAATAGAACCAATTCTCAGCCTTTCTTAATTGATGGTGACAGCTAAATAATTTGAACACGTGAGTTGTGGAAATTATCTTATATGCGTTGGAAAATGTGATGAATGAATAGTGTATGCTTTTTAATTTTGTCTGGTATGTTTATTCGTAGAAACATGTCGTTCAACAAAGAAGTGTTCCCAAACAGTGGCAGTGCACCTTCATAGTAAAGCATTGCATCTATACACTAATGACCTTACCCTTTGAATTGGGATGATGCGCTCCCGCGGTTGATGCTGCTGTGTGGCAGGTTGCTGATGTTGCTGCTGCTGAGGATAGAACTGAGGCGACTGCTGTTGAGCAGGCTGTTGTTGTTGTTGTTGTTGCTGGGGTTGATAATGATAAGGCTGTTGTGGCTGTTGTGTGCGCCGGTTGCTGATTCTGAAATTCGTCACCGAACTCAGCTGGTGGTGGCCAGGCAACGCGCTTCAAACCTGAAATGATATAAAGGATACATATTTTTTTAATTAGATTTTGTTCGCTTGATGTAGCATGTGTGATAAGTTGAAATTTGCCGGAGATCGCTCATGGCAATTATAAGAACTCCGGCTTCACTTGAACAGAAAATATAATGACATAGAAAACTTCCAATAGCAACAGCTCAGCTATATCTCTTGAGAATCGCTTTTTCAAATTACGTGATGAATAAGTACTCTCAACATACATTCTTGATGAATCATAAAATATCATATTTTTTATTACTCTTCAACTACCCCAAGTACCAGCCAATTTTCTCCTAATCTCGTGATCTATTCCATAAACAATTAACAAACATTTTGCTTAAAAGCACTCCCAAAGGTCGAAGGAGCCCATTCAGGTGAAATTATTATTTTGTTTCAACAACCATAATTTCAGCACAGAAGCACGAACGTTCCCCGCCCTTCCGAAGTCCGCAGAAATTGTAGGTAGCTACGTGACCCCATCGCATCGCCATGTGTATTCAGATACGGAGGTTGCCGAGTAGTTTTCCATGTCCCGACTTTCGTTTCGACTGTTGTAAAGCAAAACACGATCTTGTTAACTATCGTGTGCATCGACCAACAAGCAGTGGAGGGGTTTTTTTTTTTAATTACGAGGAACATTTTACTTTCGGCTCGGCGTTTTTTTCTTCCTTCCGAGCTCGCCGTATATAATTAAATCATTAACTGTAGTTAAACTTTCAAAACAGGCTCCACCGCACAAAGGACTTTTCGCTCCGTTTCGCTGTATAATAAGTAGGTTCCATTGGGGAAAGTTCAATATTTATCCTGTTGGATTCTCTTTTTTCTTTTTTCGTTGCACCGAGATCAGTGATTTAAGTCCCCAGTTCGATAATCATGCATACGAGCAGATGTGAAAATTCGATTTCGTTGAGGTTGAACTTTCATTTATTCATTTTTTTTTATCTGTTGATTCGAATCGCAGTGGGGAAATGGAGTGTGTAAAACGAGATTTCTGACCAGTTGCTATTTGCTACGCATTGTTCAAACGTGGTGAGAAAACAAATTGGATTGGAAAATGAAATCGGCATGGGGTATAGCATGTGTGCGAGCGTTAATCACATGCATCTCATATTGAATAAGATAAATAAAAAACTTTTAGTAATTTCATTTTCCTGGAACGCACAGTTTGGACGTGCGTTTAATTTATTTAATGCTGATTAAACGGCGATTAATTTATTTTGAATTTTGGTCTGACAGATCCGGTTCTTGCATAGATCAGTTCACAGCTACCGGATGAAATGTTGCCGCTAGTTTAAAACCGAGGAAGGATGAAAAATTAGCAGCTAATTTGGTTGATGATGAACAGAATTCCGCACCTTTTTCTTCCCACGAAGTAATTTTGGCTGCTTCTCAGGGAACAATTTTCACAGAAAATAAATCACCGATTTGCTATTCAACTGGCACACTTTTCACTGCACAAATCAATAAGGCACTCTTTCAACGCACTCGTTTAGAATCACCCTTAAAAAAGCATTAAGAACTGCCTCCGGGTACACTTATTTCGAACGACGAACGAACAATTTCACTTTTTCGCGACGACGACGACTACTAGATTCAGAGGTAGACGCGATCAGACACAGAAGGTGCATAGAACACGGATCTTGGCACTAAACTGAGCCGTGCCGGGTCAGACTCGAGTTTTCATCTCAGGCGGCAGCGGCGCTCAGGTGTATCCCATCATCAGGCGAATGCTTTCCTCAAACGGTGTCGTCGTCTTCGTTGTTGTTTTTGTTGTTGTTGGCATATTTTTCTGAGTCATTTACGCGGTGGAAAATGTGTGCTTGTTTGATGTTCTATTTTGCGCGTCCCATTCTATGAGTGTACGGTTCCGTTGATGTCCCCATAAATGACGTGTTTGGGAACGAAAGTTGAGCCGTGCTCTTTTTTTTCCTAGAGAGCGCCCGATGATGAACAAGATGAAGAGTTCCCCTCTTTTTGGATTTATGGGGTATTAAGTGGTAAAGTGGTTCACGTGTGTTATATTTGTTTTTGAAAAAAATGTGTTGATTTTGTGTCTAGTTGAAGATAAAGTGTACTGTAATGATGCGCAATAGTCGTGAGAGGCGATTTTCTACTTGCAACAAAGCTGACATCAGTGATGTCAGTTTTACGCTAGATTGATTTCGTAGGACGATGATTTTTAAAGTGATGATGGGCATTTGGGCAAGCTGTTTGACATTTGACATTGACATTTTTTTTTTAATCCGTAAAATTTCCGTTGCAAGTTTCGTGATATTCCTCAAATCTATGTACACCGTTAGCTATCACCGCTGCTATGCATAACATTCGCAAGCACATAGTAGGCCGGTGCAACTTAACTTAGACAGGCTTTATCTGTACTCAAATATCTGAGGGCGAAAGACTTCTATGATAAGATCAAAGAGAATTAAATATACAGGAAATTAAATGTGAATGCTGACCACAGCACTCAACCTGAAAAAGGCAGTTGTACATTTTGAGGTCTTTGATGAAGCCAACAGTCTGTTGGATTATGGGCAAATATTATAATAAACTGTTATGATCATATATTGTTTGAGGAGACGTTATTACAAGTAAGTACAAGTAAGCTCTCTAAGCAGCTTCATTAGTCCGTTGAAGCGGTGAGGATCCAGCCAAAAAATCAGCAGCCAATTGTGCATCAGCAGTTCTAGCAATCAAATAGTACATGCTGCTGCAATCAAATCAGATCAATGCTTGCAAATGAGCTGAAAATAAAGACAACCTCAACGGACAGACCAACTATCTTCGTGAATTTGAATTTTGAAATGACAGTATTCTCTTGACCAGAGCAACCGCTGAGTTTCGAAGGCATTATTTGGTTTTGTTCATTCTTCGGCGGATGTTCATTATCGTGTGTGCTGTTGTCAATATCAATATTCAATTTCATCCAGTTGGGGATGATTTTGAGTATCAAACGAAGAAACAATTGTTCTACTTTCTTTTTTTATGATGAACATGATGTGTAGTTTTTTAGGCTCAGAGTGATAGGTAACAATTACTACAAATTGTAATTATGTTAATCGAAGGCAGTAATATTCTGCGATTTATACTATTCAAAAAAAATCATTCTGGTTGAATTGAAAATCACTTTTTGATGTTTGATAATCACTTGCGATTTTCAATAAACTGCCCCAGAAACTCAAACTCTTATGAGTATCAAGCAACGTGTAGTCATAGAAGCATAATGAGTTGATTTGTTCATAGCCCTGTATTTTGACATCTGAGATTTTCAAAACAAATAAAATTTATCTAAGTAGACACTGATCCAGACCATCATGCTGCCCATAAAGACCGAGAAAAAAGCTTGAATTCAATCGTGGTCTTGCGTTACGCTATAAACTTCGAAAAAAAAAAAATCATTGAAATTCAGGTACTCTGAAACTGAAAAGCGTCAACTTTGATACACAATTGAGTGATTACAGTGGGGGAATGTAATTCAGACTACCAGTCATGAGTTCTCAGGTGAATATTGCATCACCCCCCATAAAGTTTAGCATCACCAAAATACAGGTGCATTCATGATGCCATTCATGATGCCTTTGCAATATATGCAAAGGTGCCGTCTTCAGCAAAGTTGTTTTGAAGGTCAAGAAAATTCGAAAGCTGGACCATTTGGTTCGAAATTCCACGTGGCGCTAGTCAGCATCGAAAATTGAGCATTTTTAACTTGCTCTATGTCGTGATTCTGATAAGATGGAAAGTAGTCTTCGGCAAAGCTGTTCAGAAAGGTAATGGCATTCGAAAGGTGGACCTTTTTTCGAAATTCCACCGCTACTTGTCTCTGTAAGCATGGCAAATTAAGTTTTTCAACTTGTTTGTCCTAGTGATTCTGAAAAGATAGAAAGTTTGAGTCCTTACAGATGGGGCTATTTGGGCCTGATTTACTTCGTATCCAAGTGATTAACGACTGACTCACCTCAACTCAAGTGATTTAGGACTGGCCAAATTCTCATTTTAAGTGAATACACCTGCTTTATGTCAGATTTCGTATTATAGTCATTCAGGTATGATGATTAACAAAATATTCAAGTAATTCAGGACTTACACACATCACATACAAGTGATTCAGGTCTGGTTTACTTCACATTCAAATGATTCAGGCCTGATTCACTTAATACTTAAGTGATACAGGACTGACTCACTTCAAATTCAAAGGATTTAGGACTAACGGACTTCTCATTCAAGTGTTTCAGGTGTGATTCACTTCATATTCAAGTGATTCAGGAACGACTCACCCCAATTGTATCTGATTTAGCACTGTTTCACCACACACTCAAGTGATTTATTTCTGGTTCATTTCATATTCATGTGATTCAAGGTTGATTCACTTCATATTCAAGTAATTCAGGACGAAGGCTTCTCAAATTCAAGTTATCCAGGACTGACTCACCACACATTCGAGGGATTCAAGTCATATCCACTATTGTTGCGTTACGTTTCAAAGGTTGTTCAACTCGAAATATTGCACGTTCGTTAAACGTCAACCAATCTGCTGTAGTGCGAGTGATTCAGCACCATAGGAAAACCGGAACTCATGTCACTATTGTTCGATCGGGACGGCCTGCCGCTGGAAAAAGAAATGCTCGTGCATTCAAGAAACGTCCACTTTTGAAGAAAAGACAAACAGCTCGGAAATGCTAGAAGTCGTTCTACTTCGCAAAAAAAAAAATGTAAAATGGAAGCGGGTTGAGCCTAACAAGCAAACGAAAATCTTGCAAATGGCTGCAACAGGACAATCCAAATTGCTTCTCTTATGAAGCTCAACGTCTCCACAGTGTCAAGAATCATGCGTCGTGGAACATTCGTCGTGAAACCGTTGGAGGAAAATCCTCAGCTCGTCTAGGCAGACCACGGGCAAGTCTGACGGCCTCCGTACAACGAGGAGCATTTTGGACCAAGTCCGCCACTATGAATCGTCATTCAGGAGTCAAGGTAAACAGTGCGTCGACGGGGTGAGATTAAAGGATCATGTTGTTGAGAAAAAACATCTACTCCGTGAAAACAACAATATAAAAAGGCTTGCATGAGCAAAAGACCACGAACATTGGAACATGAGCCAGTGATCGAAGGTACTCTTTACCGATGAATCAAAATTCAATTACAATTACCTGGTAAAGGTTTCGTCCTTCAACCGGACAATGATCCGAAGCACTCCGTCAAACACACAAACGCGCAATCTCCGGATCTAAATCCAATCGAACTGCTATGGGATGAGCTGGACCTGAACACGAACAGAATTGTGAATTATCAGAATCACGACATAGAACAAGATGAAAATGTTCAATTTTCTATGCTTACTAGGGCTACGTAGATGTGAAATTCCAAACAAAACGGTCCATTTTCATAATACCATTGTTCTTCCGCACCTTTGGAGGTATAAAGGGTCACGAGATATAACATCATCAATGTACATGTATTTAGGTGATGCTAAACTTTTTGGGGGGTGATGCAATATTCAACTGAGTATTGCAATACTTTTCCAAGTGAGTCCATGCTTATGACTGCTAGTGTAAAAAGCAGTTTCTATGGAGTGATGAACTTTATAGCTCCGAAACACTTATTTGACCTGACTTGTTTGTTTACGTCTCATTTATAAAGTCAAAGGTATATTCCATGACAAATTATGTTTCTAAGGTTTTTGGACTAGCCGCAACGCGTTACAGTTATCACGAAGAGAAACAAAGCACACTGTAAATTGGGGTAGCATCATATTTTCCAATATTTCTTATCGGGTTCGATTATAAAACAAGCTTGTATGTTCTCAAAAAATGATCTTAAGTTTTTAATAATTTGGTGGATTTTTTGTTGTTTGGTAGTTGTGTGTATAATGAATGTTGCCTTTATTTTGTTTCTGCTATTTACCATTCTGTATTCAAAATGGCGTGGAAGCTAGATGAACATCGGTTGATACTGTTTCTTGCGCATACGTCTGCGAAATCCAAATTATTCCAACGCCGACTTGACAAAACGCTAGTGGTCGAATCGACAGTGACAAACGATCAGCGTTTTCAAATATAAAGCATTTTATGAGATGTTTGTGATCAGCTGATTTGAAAGTTCATAAAAAAATTACACATCCCAACTTGGAGGTTCAAATAGAGGTGTATTTCACTTCAAAAACTAATTACAAGAAAGCTTAACTCTACACAATCTCTACACGATAATTTATGAAGGAGAGGTAATCGAATTTACTTAGTAAAGCTTGTCCACGTTAAATTTTGGACACTAAAATAAGAGCAGCAAAAGAATTTAAACTTAATCGAACAAATCCGATTGTTTATTCCATAATAATAGAGTTATGTCTACATTAGAAACAGTTGATTCAGATGATAATCCTCCTTTCTGTAAAATTCTCAAGCTTTCTGTGGTACACCCGCCATCAGGTTGCGTACGGTATCCTCAGATTCTTCATCTTCTCTTGAAATCTTTGGTACCATTTGCATTCTTCTTAGTTTCGATCAATTTCCGCTTAACTAGAGCCCAGTACTTTTCTATTGGGCGAAGTGCTGGACAGTTTGGTGGATTGCCTATTTTTGGCTCGTATTTCACCTCTTGTACCTTATATCATTCCAGGACGGATTTCGCATAGTGACAAGAGGAAAAATCAGGCAAAAACAGAGTTGGAGCCATTTCCAACCTCCAGCACGGTGTTGCTTTGTACCTGCGCATATAGCTACTGAGCTTAGAGAGGCCCCATTTTTGTGCTATACAACTGCTATAAATACCAATTTCACCTGCTGAGCAGTTGATTGAGCATAGATATAAGACACTTGCTAAGACTTGTATGATAAATTGTATGTAAAATGAAAATAAATGTTCTGCAAAGTTTTTGCTAGGATATGATCTATTTGTAAAACTGAATGCTTTGAATGCATATAGATTAGGCGATTTTTTAGAGCGATGCAAATACTAATATGATGTTTACCATACTTATTTCCGTACGAATTTCGAATGGGTTGTGCACAGTCAGTTTCAAAATAAATTAGTTCAAATTTTGAAAGGTTCATAAAGATTCTTTTTGAAATCGTTAATGTATACGAAGCAAACATTTCGAAATTACCATCAGTCTGAGGCTCGTTCCTTTGGGTATCCGAATAAAGGTTTGCCGTCAAATAGGGATCACGTTGGGGTAAAATGGTTTTGAGGAGCCATTTTGAGGATTGAAGAACTCAAGCTATCAACTTTTTCGATAATAAAATCATATCCTAGCAATTTTTTGGGAAACATTTGTCCAGTTGTAACGTGAGATTTCAAAAATAAGTAAGGTTTCTGAAAAAATGACAAAATCTTCTTAGATCAACGTGATCCTTCTTTTACAGCAATAATCAAGCTACATTGTCGTAAATTTTAACGTTTCAATATGTTAAGGATCGATGTTTCCATGGTCAAAATTACAAAAATACAAAATGGATCATACCTCTAATTTTAAGTTGACACAGTTGGTTTGCTATGGAGAATTTCTTGAAGTTGATGTTTTATTATTCAAATCTATTATGGATCATTTAAAATTTATTTATGGAAATTTTTGGAAAACCGTTTATGGCACTTATTATGAATATACATGGTATGCATATATTTTAGTCCACAAAGGCTACATTCTGTGGATCAATTCTACAATTTTAGGAAATGTTATTGAATCTTCATGGAACACTTGCAATATTTTTATGGGTTATCTGTTCATTTTTATAGATCATTACGCAGATATATTATGGTACATTTTTGACATTTTATTGCTAAATTTTATATTGAGTTTGGATTGCAATGATGTATTTTATGGGTCAATTTCTTTTTTCTATGGATTTTCATCAGAGCTTTATGAGCCATATGTATGTTTTTTATGGAAAGACTTTCAACTTTTTGTTGATAATTTCTTCAATTTTACAGGTGCAAACTTAGGGCAGCCGTTTCGTCCTTCGCACTCCGTAAGAACCTCATTGCACAACTTCTGGGCACTTTTTTGACCATTAAATTGTGCAGCAGTGTCCTGTTTGGTTGCTTACTGGCACGAAAAGATCTGAATCGTGTTGCAGACGAATCTTTCTGACGTTGCTTAGGATTGCATTGAAATTCTTAGCGATAATGAACGCATTAAAAAAAACGACAATTTTCGAATGGATGGTGGGTCAAATTTTCTGTCTTGTCGACGTTGAGAGGGCTTATCTCATGCTATAAACATTAGGGTGCCAAACCAATGTATGAGCCTGTGCACGCTGCTATAATTCTTTTGTCTTTCTGACTTTTACTGTGAGCCGTGTTTTGGTGTTGCCTCACTCATTCTCACAGGATGCTTGAAAACATGGCTCACAGTAAAAGTCAAACTTTTTATAGCGTGCACAGGCTCATGGGAAAAAATTGACCATCGAATTTCAAAAAAGACTAGTGCTCAAAAGTTTTGTCTCATCAAAAGACGTACCCATGCACAATTTGAGCTCAATCGGACTTCGTTAAGTCCTAGGTTCTTAACGAAGTCCGATTGAGCTCAAATTTTACATGGAGACTTCTTTTGAGAAGACAAAACATTTGAGCACTAGTCTTTTTTGAAATTCGAAAAGCCGGTTTTAACTGGCACCCTATTGTATATATTGACTACTGATCGGTTGACCGACCACCAGGTGGCAGGGTTATCGCATGTAAAATCGGAACATTTAGTCGCTTTTTTTTCAATGCACGCATTATTACAATCCGGCAGCCCTGGGTATTGCCCTTATCATTCTCAACACTTTTAATTGCAACTTCCGATCATTAGTTCCACTTCGACGCTTGCTATGATCTTGTCGATTTGCTTCTTTTTTTTGTTTGATGTACACATTTTGAAAAAAACTTGTAATTTTCTGCGTTATCTGATGCACATAAAGAGAACGCTAGATTTGGCCGAAAATAATAGGATATTTTATGTAAACTTAAGCCAGATAACGCCTAAATCTAGTCTGTTGTATGAAAGATTGCAAACATTGTTGTATTGCTTATGAAAGATTGCATACAATGTCGTAGTTTACGCTTCCTTTGGCTTGAAATAGGTGATTATTACTAGTATCTGGTACTGTCTTCTGACGACATACAATATTCCCATCGCTTTATTTCTCGTTTTTCTCGATCGTTCTTAATGAAATCTTGAGAAATTTGGTGTAAATAAATTCTTAAACTTGTACCATAAGTTTCTTAAGATCAATTTTTGATCTCTAACCTCATTTTTAGATAAGAGTTACGTTTCATGGATAAATTTATAGATTTTCTTACTGAAATTGTCAAGTTATTCTGGTAAATATTTTTCAGAAATTGCTGGAAGAATTTGATCAATTAATCCCAACTACTAGTTTCTCTCACAAAGAAAAAAAAAAGGGCACGTAGAATATCCCCTTCAAGCCAAGGGAGGCGTAGCATCCTCTGTATGTGCATTAGGTAACGCAGAAAATTCAATTTTTCTTTTTATCTGTGTACAGGGTGCGGCAGAAAATAATTCGAAAATAATTTGTCCTATTTCTTTTAAATCCAATTTTCAACTAATTCAAGCAACTATATCAACAATTTCGAGTGCAGTTATTTGTGTAAAGTCCTTTTAAACAAATTTATTTAATGTGTTCTCAATTTTTATTAATAACATCCTTGAGCCGACGCCGTCAGCCAGAGCATGCCTTTCGTACGTAGTCCTCCGACATTGACTGCCATGTGCGTGTTATGGTTGACTTCAGGGTCTTCACACTAGGGTGTGATGATTTACAGGCTCGTGTTTCAACATATGCCCAAATCAAATAATCCAACGGACTAAGATCTGGACTGCTAGGGGGCCACAAATCCTTCGGCCAAAACTTCATGTTATCGTTCAACCATTGTAGGGTTCGATTGGACGTGTAACACGGTTCTCCATCCTACTGTAGGACAACGTTTTGGTCCTCGGAGAAGTTGACCTTCATCCAGGGAAGCACTTGGTTCTTGAAAATACCGATATACATTTCGGTATTGATTTTAACTCCAGCATCAGTGAAAACAGACGGATGTTTGGTTTGAAATTTGAATTTCACTTTTTCCGAAAGCAATCTCTTGAAACGAGTGACTCGTAGTTCCTTGACCCGGTCCGTAATCAAGTGGCGTTTCACTCTGGCTCCGGAAGATGCATGCAGGTCTTCTTTGATGATTCTCCGCATGGATTTCTCCGAAATATTGGCTTCCTTTGCAAGTTTTCTTATGGAACGCACCGGGTTGCGAGCAATTTTTGCACGGACCGATTTGATCACGTTCTTGACACGAATTAACCCAATACTCAAATTTGAACATTTTCGCATTATTTTCTGCCGCACCCTGTATGTTGTGAACGTGATCAATACAGCTCTCAAAAGCCGTTTTGTATATCATCTCTAAAGAGACAATGTTTTGCCCCGCTGATGAAGTTGTTGCCTCAAATCTGCCCAAGGACGAACTCTTCCGTTTACATCTGCGACCCTCAATCTGAAGTCGAGACAGTTGCCCGCAGAAGCCAACCACCCACCTTGGCTTTTAAGATAATAATCTCTCAAACTCAATTAATCTACCACTTCCCGACACAAAAAAAAAACACTCATCCAAATTAACTAATGCTCCCGGGTGCCACAATCCAACAAGTACAGCCTACGTCACCATCCCAACCAGGCAACCGCCAAAAGTGTTCCCCCCCTCCCACGCACCTCCCTGTCTAACGAGCCTATTTCTAGCGGTTCCCGGTAACGGTTGCTTCTCCATTGCTGCCAGCGACATGGAATAAAGAAATCGACCCCGGAAAATGATTAATTAGCTCCAGTGAGCGATAATTTTCTGGCCCGTGACTTGTTTTCGCCAAACGGGATCCCTTCCGGAATATGTGTTTTATTTTTTGCAAAGCAGGCTTCCCCGGAAGTCCCCCTAATACTCGTTTCAACCGTGAAACCGTCGTGAGGATGGAAGTTAGAGGAGGGTAGGTGGCTTAGGGAGGCCAATTTTATATTCACACCTTTACTGCTTCTTTCGCAATCGCAAGGCAGCCGCCCCATGCTATTTTTGAAATTTTCTAAATGAGAACGCATTTTCACCAGAGCATTTACGTGGTATTTGCCATTAACATTACCATAGCTCATTTTTCGCAGCATCTTCTCTTTCTCTCGTGGCTACTGCCGTTGAAGGAATTTACGACCAGCAGAGGTGTTGTTTGCGTGCCCTGATACACGAGAAGTTACTGTTCTCGAAAACAACTTCGAGTAAAGCCTGTGATTAATGAGCGCTTGCAATCGAATCGGATGACATCAGCATCAGTGAGTGATGCACTTCTGCCCACTTTGTACCAAATTTAACCTTGTAATCAGATCAAGTTCATGTGACGCAGAAGAAACCTGACTACATTTGATTCAATCTCCTCAATGTTTTAAAAAAACACGCCAATCACAACGGATGAGCGGTGTGTAAAAATAAATCTCTGGTTTAAGAGCGAATGTTCATGTTGATGATAAATTAGCCACATCCAAAATATTCACCGTTGTCAGTGAGAGGAAGAACCTGTGCCATGAGTATACATCAACCAAACAATAATGCCAGTTCACGTGTGGAAACAATTTTATTAGAAACTGCCAGTGCCGGATGGATATGTATTTATATCTTGGAGGGATGAACTCACATGATTCATCACGCCAAGTACCTGCCACCGGGGAGTGAGAGGTGATGATTTTTGCTCCCTGCGAAGGAATTACGGAGCCATAAATAATACAGCATGTTTCCTTATGGTACTCTGTTTGTAGAGAATTAGACATAAATATGAAGGCATTATCAAATGTGCGTGCTGTTATTTGTTAGAATTTTGTTCAAAACAATTGGTTCGCTACTCCATGCATCAAACTGGTCCTTATGCATTCCTGAGTGAATTAAAGGGTGTACCGTTTAAAATTCGCACACACAAAATTCATTTTCGAAATTCGAATTTTTATTCGATTATCACCAAATATTCAGGGAGTAAAAAGAAATAACTAAGGTTAGTTTTGGCATCAATTATTTAATTTATTTCGCCTTTATATTCGAATGCGCCAGCTATAAGGTTCTGCACGATCTCGGAATCGACCGTTTTTTTGCATATTTACCCATGTTTTCTCCATTTCATCTACATTCTTCACCACTTTAGGTAGTTTTAGAAGGTTGTCCTTCATAATACAGTCCTTCATAGTACAGTGTGCGAAATAATTATATCGTACAACTACTGTTTGAAATCAACCGTGTTGCAATAGTGTACATTCCAATCCTCAATTGAGGTTTTCTATATAATAGTGTTTCTGTCAGATGATAGTGCAAACAGTTGTTTGTTTACGCGCTTCCATCAACATCTAGCGGTTGTAATTCCAACGATGATCAAATTACGGAAAAAGATATTTAAACTGTACATTGTTAAAAATTTAGTCAAGTGGTCATTGTAAATAAATCATTTATTGTTTTGATTATAGTGTTTTTAAGCTTGAGTCTGAGTATATTGATTGTGATAACCTTTTCTCCAAAAAACAGTCAACACCGCAAAAATGCCGAGAGAAAAACAGCTGTCATCGGACGAGCGAACAAAAATTACGGCTGCCATCGTGTTTACAAAAATGCTTATTATGTTTTGATATGGTTAATCATTTGATACCTTTAGGACATTTTATTCTGTACGCTATAATTATTTCGCGCCCTGTATTTTATTCTCTTGGGCGCAGTTTAGATCTTTCGGCTTGAATTCGATAATATTCGCCTTATTCCACTCAAGCACGCCCTCCGTATAGTGGCGTGATGCCAAATCCGGCCAGAAGATGGTCGACCTGTCGTGAGCCTTCAGGAGAAGCTGATTTTGGAGACACTTTTTCATACATATCGCTTGCTAAATTAAAAACTTCTTGGCAAAATTACACATCTTCTGTGTCCTGAGGTTCTCGGGAATATCACCCTTATCCTTGACAGTCACATACAGGTTTCCTGGAATCTGGTTGAAGTTCGCCATCACATGTATCTAGTCTTCCATTACGCAGCAGTATGGTTTCGTTAGCTTCTGGTCGTGCAACTTCCGGGCACGGCTTTTTGCGACCGTATTCTGTTTCTCGTCATGGTTTTGCGACTGTCTGAACCTTAAACCTTGAACCTTAAGCTTCCAGCTCGAGTTTTAGTTTTCTGCATGAAAATCTTGCTCACATGCATCTCGCCACATCTCGCACTAAGGCGTTTAAAGGCTCAGACCACGCGTTGGTGATCGTTATCGTTGATCTGACGGCGTTTTATTCCGGATCATCGCTTCCGATCAATAGTTATACGTTTTTCGAGCCATTTTAAGATACCAAGGCACCGTGGAATTTGGGATTCCCAACTCTTTTTTTTCCGATGGCACGATGCGACAAATTCTCATTCTCAAAGTACTGGAGCATAACTTTTTCGCACACGCACTGTTCTTTCGTCGCCATTTTGAAAACTTTTCCGCACCTGATGAAATCAACTCTCAGAGTGTAAACAATACACATTAAACTATGCCTACGCAAAATTTAAATGAATTTTACCCAACGAATCAAAAGTTAGAGCAAAGTGTGAGCTGATTTTAAAACTTTTAATAGAAAAATATTTGAATGAATTTATTCGTTTTTAAAAAATTTCAGTAGGGGCATTTACCTATTCTAGGCAAGCTGAGCAGAGTTACCCCTTTTTCGATTACTTTTGCAACATTGTGCATACATCTGCCGTTTTTGTTTATATGCATTTATTTCCTCAGTGATCCGAGAAACAAACTCATTAAATCTTCCGGTCCGCTTCCTAGAATCTTGCTATGAAGTACCTGGTGGTCACTCACCCTCCAATTACCTGTCGATCTGCCAAATTTGGATGAACCGACTGCTTCGAATTATCTCTAATTGTACTATTCCACCTACTATATCTCAGAATATAGCAAGTAGTTGAACGGAATGGAGATAATTTTGAAATCAGTGAGTTAAAACCTCGTTAGGCGGCTAGTTTGAAGGAGAGCTATTAGTTTACTCTAGTCATGGCATCTAAAGCAGGCATATTGGCTGGATTAAAGGTTGATTCAGTTATGATTTTGTTTGGGGAGTTCTTTACAGTATTGAACAGAAATTTGCATTGAAGCACGCAAAACATAATTGGACGACAAGCCCTTTGAAATTTAAATCATAATTTTGAAAAAAATTCAAATGTGAAACTGCTTCTTGTTGACAGAGCTACTTTAAAAATGTAACTTGGACTCCAAATTCAGAGTTAGATTCAGTATTGACTGAGATACATCCTCAATGTAACGTATACATTCATAATGTGGGCTAATTTCGGATAGCGATGAAACAAATTTACAGAATGAGCGAAGCACTTGGTCCTTCAAAATACCGCTAAACACTTCGGTATTGATTTCAACACTAGCACCAATGACATCGTCCGGGTGGTTTAGGTTCCAAATGGTTTGAAACTTAAACTTTACTTTCTCCGGAACATGAACCGATCTGTGTGGCTGCTGAACACAAAATCGATGCTGAACAGCTTTGCGTCGGAGAACAGGATTGTCATTTTTTCTTTCTTCAACAAAAAAAAAGCAATCTCTTTGAACGACTTTACCCGCTCGGTAATAAAGTGACGTTGCACTCTTTCTCTGAAGGATTTGTTATGATTCTTTGCATGGATTATTCTGAAATATTGGCTTCATTGGCAACTTTCCGGATGCAATGTACCGGGTTGCGAACAATTTTTACATGGACCGATTTGAAAGATCCTGTAGAGATTTTGTGATGCGATAATCTGCGGCCATGTCATTTCGCCAGCTCGGCAATCTCCTTCGGCGTCTTCAGGGCGAGCAGCAAACTCGTTATCACTTCTTTGACGTACATTATCAGAAATTTGCAATTAAACAAATTCCAATGTTCTGATGCTGCACTTGAAAATTAACATAAACAAATTCACTGTTAACAGAAATAAGTCATTAGGGCATCTTCAGTGGCGGTCTATTTCTAGATCAACTTTATACCTGATTTGCATCAGCGAAACTTAAATAGAACTAGCTAAAATAGAGCAATTTTGCTTCCTGTCGAGTATTCAACATTAGAGATTAGAAGTTTTTTTTCAGAGATTGCCGATTTTTCGCAAACATTTTTTTGGTTGGTTTGACGAAATAATTGTAGATGCCATTAGTGCGTCGTTAGCTGACGACAATGAATACGTGTTCTTTTGTTTGGCTGAAGGTGAGTGTGTGAATGCATGCATTTCATTAAAATGGTATTAGATAATGTTGATTTGTAGTTTGGGAGCGAATAAACAGGAGTCGAAACGGAGAAGGTCACATCCTGGATGACTTCCCAACGCCGAACGTGATTTCCGTTGCAGTCATCAAAAGCCGCTCCAGGACTACTTTAGGGAGACGCAAACCTACAACGAGAAGCACTTTCTGTGTTTCCGCATGCCAAGGGAGGTGTTTCTAAACATTATGCGGCAGCTAGAGTTTACTAGAGGCTTCTTCAAAATTATCTGTATCTATTTGCAAGAGCTTATCGTGGCCAATCTATCAATAAACAGATTGTTTACTTTGAAGACTTCATTACTTTTTATTTCCGAGCAATCGAAATACTATTCGGAATCTCGGAGCTTCCGCATTTCGATCTTGTCAGCGTTTTCCGAAAAATGCAGTGGCTGTAAAAAACAAAGACAAGCATTCGTTACTTAGGAATGAAACGAAAAGGCAATTCACTAGCACCGGGAGCAACTAGAGGTAATTGTTAGCATCCGAGGCGAGCAACACAACTTTTCGTCCACCGCCAGCATCACACGCAGCAAACACGGTTACTTTTCGCCTCACAAATATACATCAGAACATACTCAATAAAATTGAGTTATTTTTTAGTAAAAGCTGAAATTTTACTCAATAATTGGTAATATCAAGTAGCGTGTAGTGTTTTGGTAAGTTATTTTTCTTGTTCCATATTACTGCAAGAATAGATCCAAACATATACCAGTTTCAAAATGATGCATTATAGATCCAGTATAAAACAAAATTTACAACACCGGTGCGGCGATGTTTTTGCGTTTGGTATAAAAAAAAAGTCCAATCCACGGTTTGGACCACCGTTGAAGATGCCCTTAGTTACACAAATTAACCCAATATCAAAGTTAATTTATTTGCATTATTTCCTACCGCACGCCGCACCCACGAAATATCTTCACTATGGATGTTTCCTGTTGAATCCTCGAGCGATTGCAAACAACTTTAGCAATATATCAATAGAAAATGATTTCACATTGCCTTCAGAGATCATTGGTTTCACTGCGATTCGTTTAAATGATTGTCTTATTTCCGATCCATGTTTGGAAGTCTATGAACCTCTTCACGGAGAATATATGGGGTCGATTATCTTCATTTGCTGTATATACTGGCGGATCTGGAAAAGTTGATTATCATGCAGCCCCCATAGCTACTGGAAATCATTCTGTAAAGCAATATACCATATCATAGCATATCACGTTTTACAGCTTAGAGCTTTATTTCGGGAATGAGCAAAATTTCAAAGGACTTCGTCTTCGGTTCAATTAGTTCAAGTACAGCAAGCATTGGGTACAGGATCAAGTCTCCCCCGGTTGTTACCAAATTAACGAGCGTAGGAATCAATCGAATCAAAATATCAGTTACTAATGCTAAGTATGATGGGCCACCAATCGGAGGGGCGGTCCAAATCATCTTACCTCTTTTTGCAGTATATCTACAGAAGAAGGGGCATGCCGCCACTCAGAAAAAAAACGCACTCTAGTGCATTTAAATATTACTTACACAGGCAGCAAAAGCGATCATCATTATTTACAAGTTGACGTTGACTAGCTCATGCCGGAATATTCGGGGTGCAGTGCGACTAACGTTCAATGTTCTGTTACGTTTTAGAGCGGTCCCATCTATTTGACGGATAGTGCCAGCTATAGATACTTTCAGCGTATCGTTAACCAAACGACTCCTGCTGCTAACCTTATCCCAACTATCCAACATCCCAGTGATTTCTCGTAGAAGTGCAGAGCATTTTTTGGCTTCCTTCAAAGCGAGTATCACGTCAACACATTTTTTGCCATTCCCTAACCCTGACACTTGACCAGCATTCGGGTACAGCCGGCGCCGGTATTGCTTTATAATGGGTCACCAGTTATTACACATTGAGGATGTATGTTAGTCCCAAACATCATTTGTTGGTTGTTTGTGTAAATACAGCTGATCTGGCAATAACGGAATAGCATCCGTGGGCTGTCAATCATGCTCACGCTCATGGTCAAGTATTTACTCAGGGATCCTCTATCAATTACAATTGACAGCATTTTATTATGAACGTTTTGGAAGTGTTTTTCCAAAGCACCAAACTTTTCAAGTGAGTGTTACATTTGTTGGCAGCCCTCCGCCAAAGGCAATACCCTACATTAAAAAAAAGGATAAAAACGGTCCTGCATTATGTGTCTTTGAATAAATCTAATTTCAAAGCTTCACATTTCTCCAAAAAATCTATTCCAGGATCCAAATTTGTGATCAACATAAATATCACCAAATTTTAAGGGCTTACACTGAAGCATTCTCGACGGTAGCCATTATCTCAAAATCCAGAATTGATTTAACTCAGAATCTGTATTGGATATTGAATATTTCATCACATCAGTTTGTATGCTTCTTTGATGAGAGCAATCTGATGAAGTGCGATTCGATGTTGGATTCTCGGCGAAAAAAAACTAAGTGTGTTTAGACAATCAAACAATCAAATAGCAAAACGAAGGGGAACACAATGCACCTTAAAATTAGAATACCTAATATTAAGTATTTAGTTTACCTATATTTAGGTATTTTTGACAATGTAGATGAAATATCGATAAATTTAAACCATTGTTAACGGTAATTTTTAATGCCCTGTTGAGTTTTGTTTATTTTATAATAACGGACGTTATTATCTACCCAGAATAAACTTTTCGTCACGGAAGTAACGCGGTCGCCATATTTTTCTTAGCGAAAACATTATTATTTTTCTCGTTAGTCTTTCAATAAATAGTAAGTTCCCGTCCCAATAGTTGAAGTAGTAACTTTTGCATTATTTTATCTGATTCTAGTTCCGACGGATCCTTGTGGACCAAAGTGAATCCCGAGGTGCAAGTCGGCTTCACTCCAGAGCGAAAAAATGAACGTGTCAAAAACATATTGATTAATACTTATAATTAAATACAAAAAAAAGCATATCTGTGATACATTTAAACAGATGTATCTCCTTGAGTTCAGAATTTGATGTATTAATCCGAATGGATAAATTGTTAAATTGCATTGATTCAAGCATTCTGTCAAATAAAATTACAACAAATATACCAAATATTCAGTAGAAAAACGATAAAAAATCGGTAATTTTTAACGTATATTTTCCTTTAATCCTATGAGTCCAAAATGTGTTTACGGTACACGCTTACATGACAATGATGTCTACATTTCATGTTTATTATTCAAAATGGCGACGAAAGAAAAACAAGTGCGCGTGCGAATTTTGTATGGGCGTACGGCAAATCATGACTTGTCAATACGGGACTTTGAAAAAACATTGGATTTGCCTTAAATCCAATGTTCACGATGTGCTCAAATCATTTTCGGAACGTTTGACGGTGGAGAGGAAACCGAGAAGTGACAAAAATATTGGACGGTTTACTGTCATGGACCGAAAAGTGAAAAGGATATTAACGAGAAACCCAAATCTCTCCATTCAAACGGTGGCTCGTAAAATAGGAATGTCGTCTGGTTTTGTCCAAAAACCAAAACAACGTTTGAGACTTGAGTCGTATAAAGTAAAACAGTTCCAAATCGTAACGACAAACAGAACTTGGCAGCAAAATCACGGGCTCGACGCTACAGTTGAGCATTTCAGAACGAAGAAGACATCGAAGTTTCCCAAAAAATACCTTGTGTGGCAAGCAATTTCAACGTGTGGCAAAAAGATTAAAGCATTCGTCACTACATGCACAATCAACAAGGAGATCTACCACCAGAAAGAGTGTCTGCAGAAGCGATTGCTACCCTTCTTCAAAAATCACAAAGAAAATCCCTTGTTCTGGCCCGATTTGGCATCATGCCACTATGCTAAAACTGTGATGGAGTGGTACCAAGCAAATCAAGTGAGCATTGTACCAAAAACCTCAAACCCGCCAAATTGCCCAGAGCTACGACCAATCGAGAGATATTGGGCTCTGATGAAGCCGAAGTTTTCTGGAAAGAAGCAAGGAATCAAAGACATCAAACACTTCCAGCAAATTTGGACAAAGACGGCTTCTACGATTTCTGAAGAGTCTGTACAAACCCTTATGAATAAGCGCAAAGTTTGAAAATTTTATGCAAATCCCGAGTAATGTTTTGTCTTCACGACTTGTTAAAACACACCCCATGAATCTGAAATAAACAACTACGACGGAGATATATTGCGAAATTTATCTTTTATTAATGTTTTGAGGTGTCCGGATTATTGCGGATACAGACCTTATGTGCACTTTTGAGCGATTATCGGCACTTTTTAATGATATTAAGGTATTGTCATGTTAGCGTGTACCAAAATTCATTGGCGTCCATGGCGTGTGGTGGTCTTTCAAGAACGGGCAAATTTTTTCTTGCATTTATTGGCAAAGGTGTAAAAATTAACGCAAAATATAAATTGGAAGAGAACTTACAGAATAATCTGAGGCCTGCTTGAATCTATACGGAATGGAGTACTGCTGACTTTCAACAGCTCACATTGAAAATTTCGTACAAAGGGGGTGTGAAGCCAACTTGAAGGTTTTTATTTCAAAGAACGAATGGCCTTTCAGCTCTCGTGATTTGAACCCTCTGGATTATTGTATCTGAGAGTACATGTGAAAAATATATATAAATGTATTTTACTGTCACATCTATTGATGAATCATTTCTGAAGTTGACTTCCAAAATGAAACCCTTACATGCGAAAATATATAATTTTGTTTTAGTTTGAATACGTATGTTACAATCTACAACTTCTACTCAACGTTTTCGGTAGTCACAAACTCCTCCTGAAGCGAATGTTTGACGTGTGTTAACCAAAATTATATTACATAATGTAGTTGAATATAAAATTGAAAGTTTAATCCTTAAAACGTTGAAAAACAAAATTATAAACAGGTTTCAATCTGTTTACATATTCTCAAAACACCAATTTACCCTCAACGGATCCCTTTCCAAGAACCCAGCCTATCCATCTCAATAAACCCTTATTTATTTCTGCCCAATCGATTCCTGGAAGTGCATTCTCGTTTCAAATATTAAAATCACCAACGAGCTACGATGAGGACGAGTCACGGCAAAACAAACTGCAAGGGATCTGAAAACCTCCTTGAGAACGAAAAAAAATGGAACAACCATCAAATTAATGATGGTAATTTTCCCACCCCGGAGCAATAAATCATAATGCTTCTGTGTTCCTTCTTGTTGGCTGGTTATGCATAGTGGGTGAGTTTGTAAAAATGCAAGACCCAATCCCGTCAGAAAGTACAAAGGACAGTGAGACAGTTGAAATGAGATGATCGCAGAGAAGCTCACTTCTCGCTCTTCATGTGACAGTTCAACCCGAAATAGCACCAATTCGATCAAGTATGTCATGGCGGTTTGAACTCGCTTGAGTCGCTTGTGTACTGTTGCGGTGTATTCAAAACAGAGTTGACTGAAGATTCACAACAACCAGCTTTTCCCACTATGCACCGGTTGCTGGCTTACGGTGCACAATCCCGGCAACGGCAACGATGACGACAAGGAACGCGCGTGAAATCCGCCAAAGTCGAGACGTTCTGATCCGGTGTTTGTCGCGAGTTTCCCTCCGGGGGCCATCGGTTCGTTTTGTTCGAATGCGGAACGGTAAGAATAATACAACTTTAGCCAAACAATTCATAATTCGTCTCTAAATGCAGCTAAATTGAGTTTTAACTCATTTTGTAGCAGAAGCAGCGGCAAGTCTTTCTGGCCGGAAGGGTATAGCACCCGGTTCTCCAGAACTCGTAAACAAGATTGCTCTGTGGCCACCACCACGAAACGAAGGTAGTAGCGTGAAAAAAGGGTTCCCTGGTTTTTGCTGGGTTGTGCACTGGTGGGGAGAGGGGGGTGGGAGGTAATGATTATACGTATTTATTTATTGTTGAACCGATTTAGATAAGGCGGGCAAATTGCACGACAACTACATAATGGTCAGCGGTGGTTAATGACGACGATGATGTGGGCTGGGTAGTGATTAAATCTTCGATATTTTTTTTCAAAGGGACGTGTTTGTTTTCAGTAAACAGCTCTTGAACTTTCTAGCAATCTCGTTACGTCCGTTTGAAAAAGTATCAGAGAAATCACAGCACTTTCCTCGAAACTGGCAAACATGACAGTTGCACCGGAAAAAGTAATAATAGTCCGAACGCTTCCGGTTATGACGGTTAACTGGCTGGGTATGTCTGCGTGGGGCCGGTGCATCCCCTGCATGAGCTCAAACAAAGAGCAAACAATTGCTGTTATTAGTTTGGGAAAAACTAACAGCAATTAGATTGAATAATTCAGCTTGATTGAAAGCTACCTAGTACATGTTGACTGACTGGCAGCGACCGACCCGGATCACCCACGTCCATACCAGAACGGGGCACATTCTGACGAGTGACATGGATAGCATCAGTTCGCCCATCCAATTTATTGATGCAATCATATCAGGAAGGGACGGGGCGGGATTGCGAGGCTGAGTGCAGTGTTTTATTAGTTCGAGGCTAAATAATCCACACCCGTCGTCGGTTCACCCTGGGTAGGTCTTGGCGCGATGATGGTACTTGAAATCGTGTTTCAAAGGCATTGATCACGTATCAAATTGCTTGCATTGGATTCATAATTTAGTAGCCCTATAGGGGATGGGGTTATGAGCGTGAACCAGAGCAACATTACTTTATCGCAAACATGCAGAGTTGTTGTGGCGTGAATGGAAGGATTTTTAAAGTGCAATTGTTGATTAATTATGAATTTACTGCTGAGGGGGAGCTTGAAGTTGTACTCAGCTGTAATTGAATGTTGGGTAAGCGTTGATTTGGTCTGATATTTGTTCAGATTTTTCTTTTTCCTAATGCTTCCAAAAGTGAACTGACGATTTATATTGATGACAAATCTGGATCCTGCGATAGAATTTTCGGAGGCAGATGAAGCTTCAAAATTATCATATTCATTCAAAGCGACATACAATATGCGTTAGAAAGTTTTGAGACTCTCACTAATACTATCTTACCACTCAAGCCACTCAATCTACTTCTACAAACGTTTGCTTCTAGCGTCAGTTTAAAAACATATTGGTTTGTTCGAATTTATTAGAATTAAGGAAGAGAAGGCGAAAAGCTACTTCACACCCAAAAGTCAATTTCGGATATCATGGCTCTTGCAACATTTTCAAGAGCTACTGTATTTCGAATCAAAGTATCAATTGGACTGCTTTCTGTCTTCTTTCAGCATTTTAAGCTCAATTAAGTGTTCTAAATGCACTTCCACAGTGTGGCAAGGAAAATCACATACCCAGGAAGTCAAGAAATTTTCCTTAACGAAAATTTCCTACACCAGACCGGGAATCAAAACCAGCCACCTCCAGTGCTTTTAAGCTGCTCCTTTACCGACTTAGCTAAGGGAGGACCTATTTTTTGGACTCCCAACAGTACCAAAAAAAAACTCTGGAAGTGATCAGAAACAATCTGTGAACACACCACGGCTGTTGGACATTTCAAGCTAGACTATGCATTAGGTTCTAAGTAACCGGGAGACTCTCTTAGTCGACTTTCTTTTTGCGTTCCAATGGCTTTATAAAATAATATTAAGTAATATAAAGAGTAAATAAGGGTTCAACACATCAGAAACATCAGCAAATCGTTTAATAGACAAACTATTATCGAAAGAGAAAGTCGACTAAGGAAATCCCTCAATGCTACTTAGGACCTAATGCATTCTTTTGCTTGATTTCTTCCTCTTCGGTTCCGTTGCGTCAGTAAATCCTAGATTTTTTTCTTTTTGTATACTTGCATAACCTGATCATTGATACCGGCAGAGTTTTATAATCGCGTTTTAAGTAGGTTTCATCTTCCGACGAGTCTACACGGGAAATAATATGTTCTTCAAAATGAGAAAAACAGGACATGATTTCATGCATATGTTGTGTTTTGGTGTTAAGAATATACACCATGAACAATATTCATGATATCATGAACTATTTTTCCACCGCAATGAAATCATGATTTGATCGGGTTAAAGTCATGAGCTGACTTCATGATACTGAAAACTTTATTCATGAATCTGGCAAATCCACTTCATCGACTCTAAATGCAAACAAAAAACTAATGTCAACGTCGGGATTAGAACCAGGCATTGATGTGTAGAGCCAGTGGACCTGATGGACGAACTTACTAAACTATTGGAAATCTTAAATATATTTTGATTTATGAAGATGATTACACAACTTTAGATTAGTAGCAAAACAATGCTTCCAAAGTTCATGACTCGCATCGGTCATTTTATTCCTGAAACCGTGAATAAGATACATGAATTCGTAAAATAAGATAAGATTTAGTTGCATGATTATTTATTCATAAAAACAGAAACAGATTTTTTCCGTGTAAAGGCCCATTCTCTCCTTGGCACGCATAACATTAATTGCCAATTACGCATGCAATAGTCCCTTACCTTTCTGTCGATTGTAGGGTTAGCGGGACTGGGTTTTCTACCCCGTCTCGAGGAATCTATCGCTGCTTCATCCGGGTCTAAAAAAGTCGGCCATCGTGGCCCACTTCGAGTCGATCGGATACGATCGCAGAAACATCTACAGGATTCTGGCACTTCTGTAGAAGGGAGAGTCCATCGAGCGGGAGCCTGGTTCCGGCCGTCCGACCGTTTTAAGCTACATTAGCCATTTAGATCAAAGGAGTGTAAGTTAGAAGGACAATCTTTTGGAGGAAACAAACCATCATTCTCCTCTGCATGTGCCAGAAAGGGAAAGGTGGTTAAACCTCAAAAAGCCTAATGAGAATATTAGAAAAATATGTGCCTGTGCTGTTGAATCAAGGGGTGAGTCGCTTAGTACTAAGTCGCTTGTGGCGAATTTATTTAGTATGCCTCTATACGTTACGATGAACCTCGATGTTTAGATCGTGGTGCCAATAGTTACCCATGTATGCCACGGTAACTTGACAGGATTGGCTTTGCCAAATTTTTGCAGGCGATTTGAGTTTCAGCCAAGGTTTTTTGTAGCGTAAATACCGTTTTAATACTTTTGTGTTGAGACAGCAACTTTGGGTGATGAATGGATATTAAATGGAGCTCAGGAAGCTAATCACTGGAAGAAAGTGCGAGAATTCCTATATAGTGTTGTATATAATGATTGATTTATCTGCTTTCTCTGCAGTCTACGTACGCCTGCGAAAGCTATGAACGCGACTCAACTTCCCTCTGATAAGTAGTCTCCAAAGATGTTCCTCTGTCGGCATTGCTGAAGCTTATGAACTGCGCTGCAGCATGAGGCTGACTAGCTACACTTGATGTCGATGTGTCGGCAATGTTCGACGTCTTCTCCTTGAAGAGCAATCTGCCATTCGAGAATAAAGGTTATTGCTATGCCTGGTCGTACTGTAAATGTGCCAGTTTCCTGTCTCTACTATCGAAAACGAAAACTACGATCTTTGCGCATTCATTTAGCAAATTGAGCATTACGCTTCCACCCTGAACTTTCCACAGCCCATAGAAGAAACTTTGATTTTAATGTTTTCAGCTTTTTCAAAAAGGCATCAAAGGCTTTGCCCTTAATATCTTTGGTAACAGACAGTGAATCTGAGACAAAGTCATAAGTTAATCTTGAATAAACTTTATTTAAATCAAAATGCAGCATAATTTGCTCGTTCAATACACTTGCGTCGGACAGCTCGATGATGATGGATGTAACGGTTGTGGAATTGATATCTATTTTTCACATGATATTGCCGAGATCCAGGAGGCACATCACTTGTCCACTTAGAAACCGGAATTTATCTGGGTTTCCTGCGTAAACAACACCAAAAACTTACAACGTCAATTTTCTAGTGCTGCCAAGTTATATCTTCGAAAAGAATATTTTATTGTTCAGACTACAGAGTTATAACATGTTATAATGGTTGTCAAATAATTTCAACAAGCAATTCGTCATCAAGATTGACTTATAACATGTTATAACTGCTCAGTCTGGCCAGTGTTTAGCTGTCAGAAGTGTGCCAGCCCACATAGTCCGATATGAATGAAATTACTAATACGGTGCGTACTGCAAAAATACTAGTGTGAATAAATCTATACGATGTATTCAAAATAAGCGGATTACCCAGCCACCCTGGTGGTCGGTCCACCGGTGAGTAGTCAATATATACTAGTAGCCTACGTACCGTGAAAATTTGACAGCTCCAACATTTACGGCAGCTATGGCGAGAACAGTGAAACAACTTCGATCTATAAATTATTCGTACCGGCTGCTCCATCCGGAACTTAAAAAGTTGGCCATCGTGGCCACTTCGTGCCGGCCGGATACGATCGCGGAAACATCTACAAGATTCTGGCACTTCTGGAGAAGGGAGAGTCCATCGAGTGGAAGCGACCGAAGGATTCATCAGAAACTCAAAAGGAAGACGGGAGGCAACGTTGCCACTCCTGTCGATGCGTGATCAAACGGTCAAGATGTATTTGACCAAAATGGATATCCACATGCGGAAGCGTCAGTCAAAGCCAGCCGTATCGGAGAACCAAGCGGAAACTTAGAAACAACGGCTGAAGATTCTGTTCAAAGAGATCTTCCCGGCGAAGCGAAACGTGGTGGTCGTTATGGACGACGACACGTACCTCACGTTGGGCGGCAACGACTAGCAAGGCAAAGGCTACTTCACCACTCCGAGAAAAAAAATTAGAAGCGATTTGAAGTACATAGCGCATACGAAGTTCCCAAAGGAGGTGTTGCTGTAGCTTATAATCATAACCCCTGTTCACTTTGTGGGAGCTGGCAGTGAGCGACGAGATCTACAGTACGAAGTGCCTTCTAGAAGCTGCCGGCTTCATAAAACGTACCATACTATTGACGACGTGGTGTTTGGCCGGATAGCGTCGGTCCCGCTACTCAAAGCGGGCGCTGGAGGAAATGCGTTGGAATGCCCAAGCATGCCAAACCTCCCAATGTGCCCAAGCAAATAATTTCTTGGCAAAATCGACAGATGATTTAAAGGCGACTAAAGAACTGAAGAATATGCCTACAAGCTTCTTTTTTCACCTATGACCAAAGTTCTGGTTGGCTGCTGCAAGGTGGTGCGTCTGGGAGTAGAAGTATAATTGTGAAGATTTTATTTGTTCAATGAATAAAATGCAATTTGGTTTGTTAAAATATTTTTTTCCGTACTTTTTTATCATCCATCCGAAATAAGTAGCTATTTTCCGACGCGTAAAATTTCTTATCGTTCACTTGTAAGCCAAAGCTAGCGTAAAACACGAAATCGCTTGCAATCTTTCATGCAAAACACTAGACTCAGGCGTTATCTGGCTCAAATTGAGGACACATAACCCAATAACTTATGCCAAATCTAGCGTTCCATTTTTTAAGCATTTAAGCTACGCCTTTACCGACTAAGCTAAGTGAGTACCGTACGGGCCGGCAGAACAGACAAAAGTGCTGGATGTGGAAAAACTGGACACTAAGCTAAACGATGTCACAGTACTGGACGGGGGTTTAAACGCCATCAAGATGAGCCAACCTATACACAAGAAGCCAAACGGATTCGAGCGATCTATGAAGAAACTGAGAAGGAACAGGACAAACATTTTGTGTTCTATGCTATGGGTCGTAACGTCTTCAATTTCAACGTGGGTGGAGTTGATATACCCATGATGATCGGCTCAGGTGCTCATGCCAACATTATTACAAGGAACATTTGGGGGCAAATGAAGGAGGCTGGAATGAAGGTAATGAATGCTACAACGGAAGCTAATCGATCACTCATCGCGTATGCTTCTGATAAACCTTTGAAGATAGCAGGAAGGTTTTTTTTCCGTGATTGAGGCGGCAAACAACAAAACGGAGGCAAAATTTTATGTCGTGGAAGACGGTTAACGTTGTTTGCTCGGTGACCAAACAGCTAAATCTCTGCAAGTGCTCAAAATTGGATATGATGTAGGAAAAATCGAAGAACGGCAATGCTCACCATTTCCAAAGATCCGTGGAGTTCTTGTAGAGATACCGATTGATGAACAGGTTCAACCTGTACAACGACCGTACAGACGACCACCAATCGTAATGGAGCAAAAGATCGAGGAAAAACTTGTGTCACTTCTTGAACTGGATATCATCAAACGAGCCCCAGGGCCATGACCATGGGTCTCTCCGTTGGTATCCGTCCTCAAGGATTCAGGTGAAGTCAGTGGTTCTACGAGAAACACATCCACTGCCACTAGTAGAAGAATTGTTATCGTCGGTGTCTGGCGCGGTTCAGTTTTCTAAAATCGACATTAAAGAAGCTTACCACCAAGTGGAGATATCCGAGCGATCTTGGCAAATCACGACTTTGAGGTCAGCTGTGCCCCTGAACTATTTCAAAAAGTAATGGAAATGGTTACTGCTGGTGTTGAAGGGGTTATTGTCTACCTGGATGATGTCGTAGTATTTGGCACAAGCAAGGAAGAGCACGATAGAAGATTGGGTGCGGCACTGAAGCGCCTTTCGGAGTATGATATCCTTCTCAACAAAGGAAAATGTGTATATGGAGTCAAAACACTGGAGTTCCTTGGTCATCAGCTCTCGGCTGAAGGAGTGCGACCAACTGAAAGCAGAGTTGCAGACATTCAAAATTTCCGTGAACCACAGAATGTCTCAGAACTGAGAAGCTTTCTTGGGTTGTTTTGCTACGTTGGTAGATTCGTTCCGAATCTCACCTCTTAGGCCGAGCCGTTGAGACAACTGCTTTGATCGGGAATACAATTTAAATGGACTGATATAGAAAATATGGCATTCAAGGAAATCGAAACTGTAATTTCTAAAATCCATCATCTAGGTTTCTTTAACCCCCAAGGACCGAACGAAGCTGATGACAGACGCAAGTCCAACCGGCTTAGGAGCAGAGGATTCTCAAGGCAATACCAGAGTGATTGCTTATGCCAGTAAGGTCCTTACCGATCTGGAAAAGAAATACTTCCAAACTGAGCGGGAGGCACTGTCGCTTGCTTGGGGTGTTGAGAAATTTCGTCTGTATCTCCTAGGGATTAAATTCACACTATTGACTGACTGCAACGCGCTTAAATTCCTGTTCAGTCCGAGATCCAGACCTTGAGCAAGGATCGAAAGATGGGTTCTTAAATTACAAAATTATACGATGTAGAGCATGTCCCCGGTTCTGCAAACCTAGCCGATGTTTTTTCGAGACTTTGCGTTTCATTGCCGGAACCATTCGATGAGTCTGGAGAAGAATATATTCGGAATATCGTTGAGCAAGTCTTACCACTCGCGGTGACATTTCAAGAAGTGCAGGAGGCGACAGTGAATGATGAAGGCATTCAGGAGGTTCTAGCGGCGCTTCAATCAGGTTCGACAGAAGCTATGCGGAAAGAGTACAAACCATACACAAATGAATTCAGCAGTGTTGATGACGTACTACTTAGAGGAAGTCGACTGGTTATACCCGAGAAACTGCGTGAAAGGGTCTTAGGTTTAGCACACGAGGCGCACCCTGGAATATCGGCTATGAAGCGTCGTTTACGTCAAAAGGTTTGGTGGCCTTCTATTGATAAACAGGTGGAAAGTTTCATGAAACGGTGTAAGCAATGTATACTTGTTTCTTCTCTCGGGCCTCCAGAACCTATTAGGAGCACGAGAATGCCAGAGAACCATGGGTAGATTTAGCATTTGACTTCATGGGACCTCTTCCTTCGGGCCATACGCTTTCGTGTTAGTGGATTACTTTAGCAGATTTACTGAAGCCATTGTTATGAAGCAAACAACGGCAAAACGTACTATTTAGTCCCTGCATGAAACATTTTGCAGATTTGGGGTTCCTGAATCCATTAAATCTGACAACGGACCACAGTTTGTGAGCGAGGAAATGAAGTCTTTCTGCAACGAATACGGCATTAAGCAAATAAAAACTACACCTTATTGGCCACAAGCCAACAGTGGAGTTGAGCGGGCAAATAAAACGATTCTGAAGCATTTGAAGATAAGTCAGCAATCAGGAAGTTCGGATTAGATGTGGGATCTCAGAACGTTCTTACTGATGTATAACTCTACGCCGCATGCCACAACCGGAGTCGCACCTTGCGTTTTGATGTTCAATCGAACCCTGCGAGATAAACTGCCCCATTTCAGCGAACAATCATGTCAAATAGAGGAAGAGGAGATCAGGGACAAAGATTGGGAGAGGAAGTTTAAAGATGCCGAATACGCGAACTCCAGGCGTCAAGCAAAGTCAACGGAGATAAGGGAAGGTGATACTGTCGTGGCGAAACGAATGTTGAAGGAAAACAAACTCTCGTCAACCTTTGCACCGGAAGAGTTCATAGTGACGGGACTCGTGGGATCAGATGCAACGCTTCGTTCAAAGGAATCCGGTCGAACATTACTTCGCAACGTTGGTCACCTTAAGCTGATTCCTGCGGTAGAACCCGGTGATCTGTTAACAGAAGAACCTCCATCGGATAGTAACCAGCATTGGGAGCAGAGAAAACAGCACTAGCGGTAAACCAACAGAAAGAAAGCAACGCAAACCAGCATATTTCATTGATTACCATACAAATGCAGTTAATATCTTTTAAAGTGTAAGAGGAATGTCGGAATCTACATTGGCCCTTTGTATATGATAAATAAAACTAGTGAACTTATCAGAGAAAACGGCAGCACTGTAATGGGTCGAGAAGGCGAAAATAAAGCGAAGTAGGGAAGGAGGATTGATTTTATTTTCCGGTTTGGTGTGAACGGTAGCAAGCGGAATAAATATTCGGATATCATTCCTCGTGTATCATTCCTCAAATCCGACAATACATACTTTTTGCAGTGAAATTTAAAGGCTAATTTTTGGAAGAAAGTTGAAGGTTTTCCCAACACCAGCCTTCCCTAAAAACATAGTCGAGAGAACTGGTCTCATAAACCCGGCTTTGGAATACCTCACCGAAGAACATATTTCGCAGCCATATGATTGAAACAGCAGACCAAGAACTGTTAACGGAGAATTTAAACTACATAGAACCGTATCAACAACTGGCCAATGGTGGTGCGGAACAACAAAGCATTGGGCAGTCATCTCAAACAATCTCAAACAATCATTAAAACCTTCCCCAGCCCCAAAACCCCTTCGTATAAATTTTCACGTTTTTCGGTTCAGAAATTTCCGAGTCTATAAGGGTCTGACAGGCAGACTGACAGACAGAAATTCATTTTTATGTATATAGAAATCTATCCTCCAAAAACCTCCACATGCCAAATTTGGTTCCATTTGCTTGATTTGTTCTCGAGTTATGCTGAAATTCGTATTTTATTTGCAAAAGAGACCCCTCTTTCAGTGAGCGGAGGAGTTTCAAACCACAATAGAAACATTTCTTGCCTTCGAAAACCTTCACATGCCAAATTTGGTACCATTAACTTAATAAGTTCTCGAGTTATTCAGAAATATGTGTTTCATCTATATATGAACCCTCCTTTCAGAGCAAGGAGGGGCTCGAGTCAACTTAGAAATATTTCTTGCCTTCGAAAACCTCCACATGCCAAATTTGGTTCCATTAACCTGATAAGTTTCTCGAGTTATTCAGAAATTTGTGTTTCATTTGTATGAAACCCCTCCGCCCCTCTTCCAGATGGCGGAGGGGTCTCAAAATTCCATAGAAACATTTATCTGCCTCCAAAAACCTCCACATGCCAAATTGGGTTCTCATATGCTTGGATTAGTTCTCGAGTTATGCACAAATATGTGTTTCATTTGTATGCGAGAGCCCCCTCTTACAGAGGTAGGCGGAGGGGATCATCCTTTTACCTTAGAAACATTTCTTGCCTTCAAAAACCTCTACCTGCCAAATTTGGCTCCTTTTGCTTGACTAGCTCTCGAGTTATGTAGAAGCTTTTGTTTCATTTGTATGGGAGCACCGCCTACCAACCTAACAGAGAGAGAGAGAGGAGGGGTCTCGAACTATCGTAGAAACATTTATTGCCTTTAATATGCCCGCATGCCCAATTTGGTTCCATTTGCTTGATTAGATCTAGAGTTATGAAGAAATTACAGTTTCATTTGTATGACAGCACCCTTTCTATGAGAGGAGAGGGGTTTCAAACCACCATTAAAACATTTATCTCCTCCAAAAACCTCTACATGCCAAATTGGGTCCCATGTGCTTGATTAGTTTTCGAATTATGCACAAATTTGTGTTTCATTTGTATGAGAGCCCCCCCTTGCAGAGGGCGGAGGGGTCTCGATTTGCCTTAGAAACATTTCTTGCCTTCAAAAACCTCTACCTGTCAAATTTGGTTCCATTTGCTTTATTAGACCTAGAGTTATGAAGAAATTACAGTTTCATTTGTACGACAGCACCCCTTCTAGGAGAGGGGAGGGGTCTTAAACCACCATAAAAACATTTTTCTCCTCCAGAAAACCCCTCATGCCAAATTTGGTTCCATTTGCTTGATTAGTTCTTGAGATATGCAGAAACTTCTGTTTAATTTGTAGGAGAGCCTCCCTTTCTAGAGAGGGGAGGGGTCTCTGACTACCATAGAAACATTGCTTGCCTCCAAAAACTTCCGCATGCTAAATTTGGGTTCCTTTGCTTGATCAGTTCTCGAGTTATGCAGAAATTTGTGCTTCACTTGTATGGGAGCCCCCCTTTCCAGAGAAGTGTCCAAGACGAATCCAACCAAGCAAAAATCTTGCCAAACGGTCCTTCCGATCGCGAGTTAAATCGTGACAAAGGAAACCCCAACTCATTTTTATTTATATAGATTTATTCGGTCCGCAGCTGCTAGCACCGAAACAAACGTAAACAAAATTACACAGATAAAAAGAAACATTAAAATTTCTGCGTTATCTAATGCACATAATGGGAATGCTAGATTTGGCTGAAAATAATGAAACATTTCGTGTAAATTAAAGCCAGATAACTCTTGAATCTTGCCTGTAGTATGGTAGAATGTTAACATTGTTGTATGGCACATGAAAAATTGCAAACAATTTCGTTGTTTACGCCTTTGGCTTAGAATTCAACGAGGGAAAATTTTACGGGCTTCTTAAAATTAATTGTTTTTTTCTGTGTATTGATTTGTTTCAGAAAACTTGCTTACTTGGATTCACTTGCCCGAAATAATCCAAACGAGGTTAAACACCCAGCGTTTTTCAAAATCCCGTGTTTTAATTAAACACTTGTTAAACAGACGGTTGTTTCTTGGGTATGCCACCTGATAATATAATTTGTACTCTAGAGGTTATCCCATTGTTTCTCCGGAGTGAATGCAAAATCCAACTTGAAACAGTTCGTTGGTTAAGTTTTTCTAAGTAAAATATATCAAATCCTTGACGTAACATGATGCCAACGCAATAAAAACACTTGCTCGCAGAGTTCAAGTAAAAAATTAACGTCCAACAACGACAACAGCCCGAACGGAAGAGTTTTGGCAAAGGTGCTCCAGGCCTGCCTATATTCCGAGCCAGAGCCAGAACCTGTCGGGCACATGAGAAGATCAACATTCTTTTCCGCTGCTTTTTGCACACCCGGAATGGTCTGCAAGATTGTTTCGCTCCGAGTGAAAAATAAACTCCGAGCAAAGGAAAAATCTTACATACCACCGACCGGGTTCGAATGTCCAAACATACCTTCAACAATATTAATGACTACAAGCATTTTTCTTTTGTCTTCTTGACTGCGTGGCATAACACGCTTATAATGCACCCTGCTGGGGGGCCACTGCACTGGGATGATGGGAATGCGGGCGATATTGTTCCTCACGTTTGCATCGTTGCTCGTTGGGTGACCTTTTTCTTCGATGGTTGCACCCGCTGAATCTGCAGCCAGTTGCTCGCTGGTTCGGTTTTGGGGCGAAAATATGCAACACGTACAACTCACATTTTCCCTGCTGTTACGCTGCTGTTGCCAGTTCATACCTACCTACCCAGTTGGAAAAAAAATGCATAGATATTCCAAACGTTGACGATGTCCGGGATGCAGTCATGCGGTGGCCGAAGTCTTCGCAGCTTGATGCAGATACTGCTGACATGCTGTGAAGGGTGGAACGGCGGCAGAAGATGGATGCTGCAACGTGCATTCAAACCCAGCAGGCAGAAGACAAGACGACGACGACGACGACGAGCTCTAACATAAGAATTTGATACGTGACTGGTCCCCGTGCCCCGTGCGGCGGCTGCTGATGCTGTTGGCATGCCACACCAGCGAGGAATGGCCACGCAAACTTGACTGGCGGAATAATATCAAAACTTTTGCATCTTTTGGAAAGATTTGCTCGTTTTTCCACTTGACCATATAAAATGGTTGCGAGCTGGTTTTATATTTTTTTTTGTGTGTTCAAAGCAAGCCATGATTGCGCTTGGTGCAAGAGATGGAACAAGGCGAGCAAGTTGGTCATTTTTGGTTAGTCGGGCACGATTATTTCTTTGTCAAGATTTTCATGATGGTTGTTTTGGATTTTTTTTCGTAGCCATTGTTGCTGAGGGAATAAAATGTTGGAAATTACACCAATGAACAGTTTTCGAACAAATTCCTTTCGAAAAATGCACTTAAAACTGCTTGCTGCGTTAAACGTCAAAACAACCCTTTTGCCGAGTTATTTAAAACGATTCCACGCTAATCAAAACCCATAAATCAAAACTAATATTTACACTGGCACTGCATTCCGAGCCTGAATTCTCCACTTCACTGCCAACTTTCCGTGACTCTTGAGGTGCGTGAAAAAACGCGTTCGATGTCGTTTGTAAAAAGCAAAAAGGCGGTTCCGTGTTCGAAAAAAATACTACTAGGTGAAGAAAATCCCCACATTTATTTCTTTCCTCAACCAACCAGGAAAAAAAAATCCTCTACAAACCAGCCACAATGCCGGGCTTCCTAGCTCGATAAGATCTTAATTGCTGCTGTTCAATCTCGGGCTCGCTCGCGCGACGTTTGTTTACGTGCCTAAGCGGCTCGGAAAGGCATTTGCGCGAAGAGTTGTTTTCCTCCGCCCGAGGAACCGCGTGGAATGACCTTCCGAAGCCAACACGGGATGAAGGAAGGCAAAGAGAAAGGGTTGCCCTCCTCCCCGTCCAACGCAAATCTCCCTTAATCGCCCGATATAAACAGCGATGAAAATCCCTCAGATTTATAAATACATTAATGACTTAATTAGAAAATTTTCTTCGTCGTGGCCATCGTGGCCACTTCGCTTCGAACTTCGACAAAGAATGTTGGGAACGACCCCCTTTAGTAGTGGTTGGATCGGAGAAAACAACATCGCATCAACTACTTTTGGATGGAAAACAGGTCAGGCTTTTGTCTATACCTGCCCCGCAGAGCAGGATCAAATTGCAGCTGAAAAGTTGGACATTTCGGGCGAGAAGCGGCGGCATTAATTTTGATGGTGATTCGAAGAAGCAAGTATTCACGCTAGCAGCTGTTGGTGGAATTCTTTTGTAACCTTGTTTGTCGGAACGAGTTAGTTAAAAATGGGGACATATCTTATTGAAATATGACGTAGCATGAAATACACATGTTTTTTTGTTGTGCATATTCTCAACAGACTTGAGATTGAAGAAAACTTACACAAAAAAAAATGATGACTTTTGAGAGACGCGTAAATTGTTTCCTCGTTCAATTGCATACAGAAGCAAAAACGTGAATAATGAAGTTGTTTGCAATATTTCATAAACAGCCCTGTTTTGGGCGATGGCTTAAATTTACATGAATTATCCCGAGAATTTATGCCAAGTTTCGCATTTCATGTAAGTGTACAACGTAGAAAATTACATGGTTATTCGGTAATCTTCTCAACTAAATTCTGATCTTTTTTCATTCTCAAATTCAAATTGTCCAATTACTAGAATTACTAGCTATACAGGATTTTGGGTGCGTTATTAACCAATTAACACCTCTCGAGTATCATACTTGAAGTTTGATGATGAATATTTTTTCAATTGTAATTTTTCCTTTAAGCTAGTATTATTTTGTACTACCCAGACATTCTAAAAGTTAAGGAAGAGAATTCTTAGAATAGAAAAACTCCGAAGGTCAGGCATAAACTTTTTAGAAATACAGAAAGCACTTCTCAGTAATTGAAGCAGGAATGTCCCAGAAAATTAATTACCAAACATCCCCGAATTGCTAGATCATACCTCCCAGATGTTCAGGAGAAAACTTCCTCAAAAATCAGGAGAGAGCTTCTCAGAGCTACAAGACAAAGTTTGAGGAAGGAATTCTTAGAAGTTTGGAACTAACCAGAGGTTCTCGAACTATTCCCAGAAATTCAAGGTTACATCCCAGAAGTTCAAGAAAAAACTTTGTGTCTATAATTTCTCAAAAACTCCGGAACAAACTTCCACAAAGCTCAAGACGATATGTCCTAGAAGTTCAGAAGAGAACTTCTCTGAATTTCAGGCATGGACTTCCCAGAAGCTCCGGAAGAAATTTTCCAAAAGTTTAATTGTAACTACTCAAAGTTAGCTTTCCGAAGTACTGAAGAGAACATTTTAGAATTTCAGTTTAGCAGATAACTTCATTGAAATTCAGAAGGGGACTTCTCAGAAGTTCTAAAAGAAACATCCAAGAAATTCGGAGAGAATTTTCCAAGAAATTCTGAATTTGGATTATTCTTTCTCGCCGTTCGGGATGGGAATTATCAGAAGTTTATAAAGCAACTAAGTCCAGGAAAAAAGAAGCTTACCAAATGTTTCTGGAAAGTAAGGTTGGGTTGTTAAATATGAATTTTCAAGAAAATCAGGAGTAACTGCCACGAAGTTCACCTGCCTAAAAATCAGGCGAAAATTTTCCAATGTTTTAGCAAAGAGCTCTGCAGATGATCGAGATAGAGCCTTCCTGAAATTCAAAAGATAGTCACTGACAAACCGGCAAAGTTTCTCATTATGTAATTTGTCGTCTTTTGTCATTATCAGATTCGTTCCAGATCTTGCCGTAGATATCTCTCCAGTTTATAATTTCCAAATGAACCGTTAGAGAGTTGCCTTCTACGGTAAAGTTTCTCAGTATGCCATTTGTCGTCTTTCGACAACATCATTTAAGTTTTTGCTGCAGAGATGGCGGATTGGCAAAAATAGGCTGCAGCGTCATCTCTGCGGTACGATCTGAAACTAACGTAATAATTTCAGAGCGGTAGAGCCACAATTGACATAGATAGAATGCAGCGCCTTCATCGTGGCAAAATCTGGAATTGATTTGAGAATTTGAAATGACTACATTTGATATTCCAAACAACTTCATCTAAGACGACAACTCTCTAGAGTTCAAAGTCTCTACAATGAGTCTGAAATGTATATACATTTCTCTTAACACACCCATTCTCAAACTTCCTTCCATTTGTAGCAGATTTCTGGAGGACAATGTTACCGGAACCAGTTTTTTTTGTTCGAATGCATTTTTAAGACCAGAAACTTTCAAATGCTGCATAAGCAATTGTATCCAAGTAAAAATTTCCGAAATCATACGAAGAGCTGCAATCCGGGTAAATATTGACCCTAATGTCTTATGTATCCTTTATTTTGTAGAACCACCTTAAACTGATTTTTAAACAAAATATTTTTATGCGAAAATGAAGAATTCCGTAAAATAGTTGAAGTCAGAAAATTTCAGCCCGATTTGTTAAAGAAAAAAGATAGTGCACATTGACGTTTTGCCATGGGTCAAAATTGACCCCAATATCCTAGGAAGGATGGCAAAAAATCTTTTGTGACCACGGTTAATTTTAAAATCTGGGCACAGAGAATATATTTCAAAGAAATCTCGTATAACCGATACAATGTTGAAAAATAAATGCTGACTACTCATCGCGTGCTCATTGTTCGAAATGAGAGTTTAACGCTAGTGAATACGTCCAAAAAACTTTTTGCTACGATGGTTGATTTTAAGGTCTATAGATAAAAAACTCTAAAGAGCTGTCGGATAAGAACACTTGAGAATAAAAATAGACTTTCCAACGTATTTTTTAATTTAAAAAAAAAGAAAAAAAATTAAACTAACGCTTCGAGTGCTTGACTTTTCTTTGTCAGTATCTCGACACTGAAGAAGTCTGTGATTGTAATGATGGTTAATTTCAAGGTCTAATCACTGTATAGAGATATACACTCCAAAGACCCGTTGGATAACCTACAGCACTTAAAAATAAAAATAAACGTATTTTGAAAATCCAAGAAAATCTCTTTGCTCAAACTTCACCTCATCACTTATTGGAACCACAACCGTTTTTCAAACTATCCCTAGTAAACGCAAGCAAATTCCATTGAAATCCAACACGGTGTTTTGCATAACATGTTTTTTGAACATTCAACATTTAACGTTGAACTTTTCAACAATCAAAGTTGGTGTAGCAAAGAAACTGCAATCTTATCACGCTAAAGATTAGCGTTCGATTCCCAAGTTTGGTGGTAATTTTTTTTAGTGTGAAGTCTGCACATTGTAGACGAAATACGTGTGTCAGTCAAGGTAAAAAAAGGTAGTTGGAATTAAATGGGAAATACTAAATTTTCTTCTAATTTCTAGTTACAGGTATTCCACTAAACAGCTCAAACCCTCTAGGATTCAAGTAAAAGTATTTTATTTTTTATTTTCTTTCATTCATTGATTAATCTACCATGAATACCATAGGTTCAGGATCTACTAAATTGCTAGATGGATTTTATTTAAAATGGGTATTTTCTACCCATTTAGGGCTTCTTGGCAAATGGGTGAATATATACCATTTTGTGACATTAATTGGGAAGAAGCACCTCTAGCGATAATGAGTGTTTTTCACCTATTAATGGGTTTTTGCTTACGACCGTGTAGGCTTTTTGCGCTCTTCACGTCGTTTACACGGCCAGCCATTTCAACTCAGTTATGAGTGGTTTTTGACTCACTTTCGTCATTAGTAGAGTCACTCAAATTTGAGTAAACGTACTCGGTATTAACAACTCGACAAATCAAAAACATCGACTCAAATCAGATGGATGTTTTTGATTCGTCGACTTGTCAACTTACTCAAAACTGGAGTTGAAAACGATTCAAAACTGAGTTAAAATGGCTAGCCGTGTTCAAATATGAAACAACTTTAAGGATATACGAATTCTAAAGGTGACGCCATACGGCGTTTGAAATCTATGTTATAGCTCACTATAGCCGATATAGATTCATAGTTATATAAGATTAGAAAAACGGTTTGGTAAAAATATGGATCACAGTGCCAGACATTCGTTTAGCCGCACCTACAAGATTCCAATAGTATTTTGTAAATTAAATATATCTAGATATTGATCGAGCTACATTTTCTTTGTATAGGTAGTAGAGCTAAAGCACTTTTCTTTGAAGGACGCTCATCCCACTCACACACATATATCTGCCATGTGATAGAAGAAACAAATGAACCTCCATCTCTACCTTCGACATACGTTTAGCCGCAGTGCGAATAAGTGTGTTGTTATTGTTATTATGTGTTATTTCGATAAGATTTTCAAATATTATTGCGAGGTTTTCATTTTGAGAGGTACGGTGAAGATGTGTAGGTAAATTTTTATTTTTTAACTTATTATTTGTGACCACATTTATAGAAATGGCGAAAGGCACTCGATTGACGGAGGAGGAACACGAATCATAACGTTGTTCAGCGCTGAGGGCTACTCAAACCGGTCAATCGCTGTAATCAATCGATCCGAAAAAGTTATTCGGAATTTTCCGGCAAAGGTGAAATACAGTATAGCGAAACGTCCCAAAAAGGACGAAGCAAAATTTCTTTGCGGCTGAAAGGGCAAATAAGAACGAAGCCACTAAAAATCGATTGTCCTGTTCGCAAATAAAAGATGAACTGAATGTTCCGGTAAATGCCCAGGCAAATCGCACGATTTTGAACGAACTTCGAACATCAAATGGACGAAACTACAAAGCAAACCGAGACTCACATCTTCCCATAAAGAGAACCGACTTAAATTCGCGTAAATACGGAATGGAATCGAATGGTGAATGTGATTTTTAGGATGAAAAAAGTTTAATCTGATGGACCGGATTGCTGGTAGTTGCTGGCTGGCATGATTTGAGCCAAAAAGTATCGTTAGATCCAAACGTAATTTTGGGGTGGAAGTTTAATGGTGTGGGGAGCCTTTTCTTACAACGCTAAACTTCCAATTTGCTTCATTTCAACGAAATGAATTCCGGAACGTATCTGGATCTACTGGAGGATGTTTTGATAGGATACATGAGAATGACGCAACAGATGACATATTTTTCAGCAGGATAACGCATCGATCCATGTTTCTAAGCAATCCCTCGCGTGGTTTGGGAGACAAAAACATTCCACTGCTTGAATGGTCGGCTTGGCAGTCCCGACTGTAATCCTATCGAGAACCTCTGGGGTATCTTAGCTGGCATGGGTGGTAAATGGACGACAATATAACAGTGTTTCCAGCTTCAAAGACAGCGATTCAGGAGTGTTGGGCCAAAATAAACATGGCCACACTACAAAAGCTAACAGATTCGATGCCAAATCGGATTTATGAGGGTTATTCGAAATGGAGGAAGCCATACTAAATATTAACTATGGATGAACTTCGAAATTTGTCACCAGCTTAACTATTTTTTATATTTTATCAGGTGCGGCTAAACGAATGTCTAGCCTTTATACTTCATTTTCTCGATTTTTTTATGCCTACAAATGTTATTGATTTCAGTCGAGCAATGTATTTGATAATAATAAATAAACTATTTCCAAAAAACCAAAATAAACTTTCATTGAATTACTTTTTTTCATATTGAACCGAAAAGAAAATAGGGCGCGGCTAAACGAATGTCTAGCACTGTATGAAGATATAGTAGCAATGTAGTAAAAATCTTTGCCGCCGCGCACATATTTAGTAGCGAGTTTAACAAAAAAAAAAAAGTAATCGTGGCCGCATTCTGTAGCTAAGGACATAGAATAAAAAATGCTGCGGTTGCTGCGTACATCATATTGAAAAGACGGATACAACGAAAAACTCACAAAGTGCGGACGAAATCGTGGATTGCTCTTCTTGAATGCTAGGGAATTGCGGCTAATCGGCTGAAGGAGTTGAGTTATGAAGATCCGGATGACTAGTTCAGCGAAATTCTTCAGAGAATTTCAGAGTAGTTCTTCAGAGAATTCGGTGAGGTTCATCGGAGAGAGTTCAAGGAACACTGATATAGTTTTTCTTTGTATTCTCCCATACGCGGAGTAACGATCTATGATGATGTTGTTTGAGAAGGAAATAACTTCTCATCACCATGAGGCGATGGTGTGGTTAGCATTTTTTTTACTTTCACAAAGTTAAGAAGAGAAAGCATTGATAGTTCCGGTAGCGTACGGCAGGTTGTGAAAATTGAATAGAGGTTGCTTTTGAAATTGAGCGGAGGGCATTGTGAGTTAGTATTTCGAAACAAACACTCAATCTTATGCCAAGCATCCCAATGCGGAGTAGATCAAGGCAGGAACGAATCCACCAACTTGACTGAGTTCAAAGAAGCTCTTCAGTGAAATATAGGGAGGTTTTTCGGAGAAGTTCGGGAAATTTCTTCATAGGAATTTCAGGGAAGCTTTTTAGAGAACTTCAGATACGATAGATAAGATAAAGATCTTCAAAGAAGTTTGAGCAATTTCTTCAGACAATTTCAGGAAAGTAATTTCAGAGAAGGTTTTCCGAGAAACTGCTGGGCAGTTCTTCAGTGAAACTATAAGGAAGTCTTTCAGAGGAATTTCAGGGAAATTTCTCATAGAAATTCAGGAAAGTTATTTACAGAAGTTCAGGAATGTTCTACAAAGAAATTCATGGTTGTACTTCATACAAGTTCAGGGAAGTTCTTTAGAGAACTTCTGAGATGTTCTTCAGAGAAATTCGAGGAAGTTCTTAAGAGAACTTCAGTGGAATTCTGCAGAGAACTGCGGGGAAGTTCTCAGAGCTCTTTCGGGAAGTTCTTCAGAGAACTTCTTGGAAGTTTTTCAGAGAAGTACAGGGAAATTCTACTGAGAAGTTTAGGGAAGTTCTTCTGGGAAGTTCCGGGAAGTTCTTCTGAGAGGTTCATGGAAATTGAATGAATTCATTGCTTTGAGGTTTCAAATTATTCGTATGTACTGGTTTTGAAAGCAGCAAAAATGAAATGAAATTGAAATGACAGGTATATTATATGGAAGAGCAGTGGCTGTCAACTTCACGTGATCTTGAAGATAAATTGCCTTTTTTCAATTTGTAGGATCGTTAGACGGAAATCGCGTTAGTGATTAAAGCCCCTGTAGAGCGTCACCCTAGCAGGAGCGAATAACTGGCTTTAGTATTTAGAGAGTGCTGTATAAGAGATGTCCTCCTTAGCTCAGTCGGTAAAGGCGAGGCTACAAAGCAACACCATCCTGGAGGTGGCTGGGTTCGATTCCTGGGCTGGTCTAGGAATTTTTCGTTAGGGAAAATTTCTCGACTCCCTGGGCATAGAGTGTAATTGAACTTGCCACACAATCATACTAATGCAAAAATGGTACCTGGCATCAAGCTGTCAATCAATAACAGTGGAAGTGCATTTAGAACACTATGTTGAGAGCAGGCAATAAGCGAATTGTGAAAGCAATAAGCTCGAAACGCTAAGAAAGAAGAAAGAAGATATTATTTAGAAGAGGATTGGCTGTCAATATCACATGTGTTTTTGAAGAAAATGACAATTTTTCAATTGTCTAGCACCATTAAACGGAATGCACGTTAGTATTAAAGCTCCTGTAAAGAGCGTCACCCGAGCGGTAGCGAATAACTTGATAACTGGCTTTGGTATTTAAAAGCGCTGCATAAGAAGCAAATACTCAAGGATAATACCACAAAAATTTTTCCACAATGTTATATGAATACCAAATTGAGGTAATACAATACCTAACTAGTACCTCTCAGATGTTCTCAGGTATTCCAGGTATAACAAGTTTTGTTATTGGAACGCTATTTTGCTTAGATGTTTACCTCTTATAGCCTAGTATGCAGCTGACAAGTATGCAGCTGACCTGAACTGCTCCAGTATGGGTAGAATGTCAGTTTTCTTGCGGAATAATCGAACGTAATATTATTCCGCAAGTAAAAGTAACAGCCCTATTTAGATTACATGGACAGGCGTTACTAACGTTACGAAATTTGCCCTCGTTTTCAGCTGCATACAAGATAAGTTATTCCGACCTAGGGGAGCGACACTCATCCATTCATGGTGGATAAGTTTGATTTATCCATGATTCTTTAAATTTTTCACAATAACTCTAATTAATCTAAATATGGTAAAATAATGTCTGCTACTTTCGATTATTCTCGATTTCACCCGATTCGATCGGATTTCATTCGATAAGATCGTTAGAGTCACGATTTTGATCAATTTAACTTGATCGTGTATGTTCATTATGGTAGCTACGAAAACAAACAGACTTGTTGCTTGATTCTACCAACACTTATATGGCTTGTTTCAAACAAATTCTAGTATGATTTAAACTGAATTGCTGTTTGAAACAAACATACGAAAACTGTTGAAACAACAAACATTTCCTTTTACAATCACTTGTAATTTTCCTGTAATTTGAAGAATATTCTCGTTGCAGTTCAAAACCGGAAAAATCACTCGTGCAAATCAATTAAACTGCTCTTCTGCATCTACACAGAAAAAAATAATTAATTTTAACCAGCGCGTAAAATTTCCCCTCATGTAATTCCAACCCAAAGGAGGCGTAAACACCGCAATTGGTTGTAGTCCTTGGTGCGCCATACAACAATGTTTGCAATCTTTCATACAACAGGCTTGATTGAGGCGTTATCTGGCTTAAATTTACATAAAATATCCCAGTATTTTCTGCCAAATCTAGCATTCCCTTTTAGTGCATTAGATAACGCAGAGAATTCAATGTTTCTTTTTATCTGTGTAGTGGAGCTGGGGAGAAAATCAGATGCGCCACAATGCAAACATTGGGAAGTAGAGTAAAATCGTTTGGCGCTAGTAGGGTTTTGCGGTTTACAGCCTTGGAATTAAACGAAGCGAAATTTAACGCGCTTGTTAAAATTAATTATTTTTTTCTGTGTTATTACGATTTCGTTCGATGAAATCCAATAATTTGATTGAATCGGATTCTTGTAGATTTTTTTAAATTTCATCCGGTTTGGACAAGACATTTTTTCTCTTCTAAATCTGAGATAATCCGGAAGAGTCGCGCCTCTAGATTGCGACAGTAAAAGCATTTCTTGACCATTACTTGTCCTATCCTAATACACATTACACAGAAAAAAATAATGAATTTTAACTGGCGCGTAAAATTTCCTCTCGTTTAATTCCAAGCCAAAGGAGGCATAAACAACGACATTGTTTGCAATCTTTCATACAACAAGCTAAATTCAGGCGGTATCTGGCCTAACTTTACATGCAATATCCCATTATTTTCTGCCAAATCTAGCGTTCCATTTATGTGCATTAGATAACGCAGAAAATTCAATGTTTCTTTTTATCTGTGTACTTTTGAGCTGCATACTAGCCTTATGATGTGATTTTATATGGTTTATATGGTAAGTTATCAAGATCAAAATTAGGTATTCATACGTAATTTTCTCCTGCTCGGGTATTGATTATTCAAAAATAAAAAGTTGCTCAGCATAATCATAGTGGCTATGGTGGATGCTGAATTCAAATTTACGTACGTCAATATTGGAGCAAAAGGCAGGAACAGTGAAGGTGGCGTATTTGCCGATAGCTGTTTGGAAATCTGATTCCAGATCTTTGCCTCTTTAGATGCCTGTTTCGGCTCCGATTGTGGGCAAATTGTATGTTTCATCTGACGCTAGGACTATCAACTGCTTTGGAGACATTCTGAAAATTATTTCCTCTACATAGGCCTGCTACAATTTGGTATTCAAGTTCCTTAAAGCCATCGAATATTTGTTATACAGAGCAGTCCTCAACCCGTAACGTCCCCAGCAACGAGTTGGTTGATTTACCCAGAATATTGGTCCGGTTTTTTGGGTCTTTTTAAGTTCCGTGGGTTCGTATTTGTCTTTAACTTTCTGTCAATTAAATCTTCCCTGCTTTCCCAAAACAGGAGCAATAACTATTAGGCCAACAAAAATAAAAGCGGATTCATGTTATAAAATCAACATCAAGCTGCAAATAGTGACCATGGCAACAGTAAAGGGTGTCCACGATGAAATTGCCACACACAAAATTGATTCGCAAAATTCGAGTTTTCATCCGATTGCCATCAAATTTTCAGGGATTGAGAAATAACTATTAAACTTCATTTTACCATTTTACTCGTATTTTATTTACAGTGCATACGCAAATGCCCGCACCTTGGCCTTAACCCCGGCCATAAGATTCTGCACAACCTGTGAATCAACTGTTTTTTGCATGTAAACCCATACTTTCTTCAATTCCTAGACTGTCTTCACTACCTTAGGTCGTTTAAGAAGGTGCTGCTTCATAATCGCCCAGTACTTCTCGATGGGGCGGAGCTTCGGAGTGTTGGGAGGGTTGAACATTTTCGGCACGAAATTGACCTTATTGTCCGCATACCACTTCAGCACGTCCTTGAAGTAGTGGCATGAGGCCAAATCCGGCCAAAAGATTGTTGGGACGTTGTGGGCCTTCAGGAGAGGAAGCAGCTGCTTCTGGAGGCACTCTTTATGTACACCTGTCCGTTCATCGTGTCCTGGGTCACGAAAGGTGCACTCCGCTTCCCGCACGTGCAGATGGCTTGCCAAACCAGGAATTTCTTCGCAAATTTGGACATCTTCTGAGTGCGGACATGCTCCGGAACGCTGAACTTATCCTTGACCGTGAAAAACAGGTTGCTGGGGATCTGTTTGAAGTCGGCCTTCACATATGTTTCGTACGTCCATGATGCAGCATTCAACTTTCGTCAGCATGTTGAGGTACAACTTCCTGGCACGGGTTTTGGCGGACTTGTTATGCTTCTCGTCGCGATTTTGTAACTTGAACGTTCGAAGCCCAGCCTTAGTTTTGATCTTCTGGACAAAACTTCGGCAGGTGCAGCTTCTTAGCCACATCCCGAACGGAGGCGTTCGGTTTCTGGTTGAAGGCCCCAACTACGCGGTTGTGATTTTTGGTGTTGTACGGAATACTTTTTGCTTCACTTCTGGGCTTCCGATCGGTGGTCAACCGTTCCTCGAACCGCTTAATCACTCGCGACACCGTGGAATTCGCGATTCCCAACGTTTTAGCGATGGAACGATGCGAGAGATCCTTGTTCTCGTGATGAATGCGCAAGATTTTATCACGCACGAGCTGTTCTTTCGACTCCATTTCCGCGAGTTTTGATCACAGGACTTTGAAACTTGCAGGATGTAAATAATGCACTATGAACTAAATCCACCACTAAACCAAATTTTCATTAAATTCTACCCAACGGTTAAAAAGTTAGAGCAATTTCATAGTGTGGAACGGGAGGGACCATCAGGGCACCCGATTGAAGCACTCTGGATGGGGAGAGTGGAAATGCCAACTCCCCATTGCTAACAGTTTGTGTTAGGGCGGGCTCTTGTCCCCGCCCATTGGGGCATCCTCATGTTAGATAGCTTGCTCTTTTGACCAATTGGTCAGTCTTGTTGTTGGAAGGAGATTCTTTATATCCCTGTGGATACGTATAAGTGATGTTGCCTATCGATCCATCCAACCCCTTTTTGGCCCTTCATACAATGACATGACTAGGATAATCAGTGTTTATTAAAGCTTGATCAAGTCTAACAGAGAGGAGAGCCTATTGCTGTCGGACGTAGTTTCCGTGCTACAATGGGTGGTAGTACATATCATACATCATACATACTTTTTAAGTTCCGTGGGTTCGACGCAGTTCGAGAGAAGCGGCATGTCATCATATAATGACTTTTTACGCTTCAAATTGCGCACTACTGGCTTTGGTTTCGATCCACTCGGATTTTCAAGTTTCAAAACGGGTGATGATTCTATGGTTGCAGTCAGGGATCAAAATCAAAGGTTGAACATCGGAACGGAAGAATCGTAATCTGCCTCTCAGCATTATCATCTTGAAAATGCTAAGTACTTAGCTAAGTATCAAAATCTCCTGGTCTAGACTTTTTGTCGGATGAGGAATTGCAAAGCAGAAAAAAAATAAAGAATACACCTCCACAGGTGATCGGGATTAGTTGGTTTCCAGAATACCGGATGCTCCTCCCACAGCTCAATCAAGTGGAATTTCTTTCCTGGTCCATTTTTGCTTTAAAAATTCCGGGAAAATACAAACTAGCAAAGCATTCAAACGAACTGTCAAAAAACTTCGACCAACGAACTATGAACTTTTTCGACCGGATATAATAGTTCATGGCCTACTACTGTAACAAAAACTTTCTTCTGCTATTTAATCTCTAAGCTTTCTGCAATGCGGCAAAGAAAACAAAAAAGGCTCTTAGTTGTATGATGTAGGATTTTGAAGCGTTTTCTCATTAAGTTCACATTAGGACATTAGTGAAGTCAACTGCGGGTTGTACTTGTAGGTTGTACTGTAGGTTCTACAACAAGTAGAATTACAAATTTGAAATGAATAGTTTCATGAAGCATAGCGATGCCACTGCATCAAAGATTGGTAGCGGAGGAAAAAAGCCAACAACCACGGCGTGTTTGTTCAAAGGGGATCAAAGTTCAGTTCTGAACGGTTAGGTCTGTTATCGCTCGTTTTGCAAATGCATATTGCATCTCTACCGCTTGAATGAGAATGACTCACATTTATCTCTCCAACCGATTGCATTACCAATCAAAACAAAAAATCCAATTTAATATCGACACTCAAAGCATTGAATGAATCATATCACATCGCAATTCACCTGATTTAATTACCGAGTCGTAAACCTAATTGACAACAACCCAGGCTCCATTCATATTTTATGATCGGCAATCACCAAGACGCTGACTGAAGGCAACCAACCATCCGAACAACACTGACCTGATGTACGATTTTTTTTCCTTCTTTATCTCCTTCAATCAACCATCGTCGGTTGCAATAACTAAAACATAAAGCAATCAATAAACCTTACCGTATCCGATTGAAGTCTGGAGTACGTACCATCATCGTATTATGTTCGAAGAAGGTTGTTGCAATCGTAATCGTAAAAAAAAAGCCTTTGACGAGTACCTATAGGTTCTTGGGATGGTATTTCATCCTTGCAATGCTCTCTGATTTGCCTGGTGTTTGTTCAAAGTAAGGAAACGGAAGACGCAACAGGATTCAATCAAATCTATATTGTTGACTTTAATGAAAGCACAAAGGGAAAGCTTATTGAATTGGAATTGTTTACGAGTGGCTGGACGGACGGGGAAAACCAGCGAAGAGTGAATTAATTCTGCGGGGAAATCAGTAATTTTTCGTCATTGTTCCAACCATCATCGAGACGACGGTTGCGACGACGGATCGGATGAGGGGCTTTTCAGTCGGAGCAAATATTGGAACTGACTAAGATATTGGAAGCGACAATCTATTGCAGTGCTTAAACCCTTTCTGCCGGTGGCATGTTTATTGTTTGTCTTTATTATGGGTTGGGGCCTCTCAAGCGACAAGAAAATGGATTTCACCGTGCCAAGATGGTCGCGTTTTTCCCTGAAGCAGCATGAAACCAATAATTCCTGGATATATTGCCTGCCGTTCCATTGTTTCGTGAAACGTGTTTCCTTTTTCAACGCTTGAGTGTTCCTACCTTGAGGCGGAAGTGGAAAACATATTGACACTTGAGATGATCATATACAATTCGTACTGCACCGTTCGAAAACTATATTCCGAAACCGGGCATAATGGTCAGTGGCAAGTGTTCTTTTACAGTTTGATGGTGTATGGTCAATCTTGGGGAGGGGGTTTTGGCCTGGTTACGTTCACACGGACCAGGATGGCCATAAAGCGGAAGAGGTTTATGTTTGGTGCTTGAAAGTAGTGTGACGATGCGAAGTGTAGGTATCGTAAATTCGTTTGCACTTTTGAGGATGTATTTTTTTTTCCGGTCGAGCTGCTGGTTTCCGTACCACAAAGCGGTAAGTAGGAAAAGTTGTCATATTTTACAGTCACTTTTGTCTAGTTTACGACGGTGCCAAACAGGTTATGTCGATCATAAATCGAGAGCTGGTTTCGCTCATAAGCCAGAGAGAATGGGTTCTTTAATGACGTTTTCGTATTTTTGATGGGATGGTTTTTTTTTTGAGGGTTTGACTGTTTTAGGGTCAATCGTAATGGAGTATCTGAAATTTGGTTGGACGAAGATTGATTTTTATGACGTGATAATACCGGTAGTGACAACAATACGACTAGACCAATCGTTAAAGACGTACCTATCAGAGGAGGATCAGGCTGACGGCACTGAATGTGTTCGTAAAATTTTTAAGGATGGGGAAATATTTAATCATCCTTGGGCCCAAAGCATAGTTGTACCTATCGTGCGATACCTAAGAAGAGAGTACGGGCGCCTAAGCTCTCAATAAACTTTGAGAGTTTAATAAAGTGTTTTGAGTGTCAAAATAAAGCTTAATGATTCGGTTGGTGGCCACAAAATCTTCACATAAAAATTCCCGCATTTTTCCCGAATTTTTCCCGCATTTATGCCTTATTTTCCCGACTGTTCAGATGAGTTAATATAAATTACTCGTAGCTAAATCTCTGAGCTCCCAAACTTTTTCCAGTTAGTTTTACCACCAGACACTTTCCATTTATTTAAAATACGCCTTTTAGTGCGACAGGATGAGCCAATTTTCAACAAATGTTGTCAAATTTGATAGCTCCTTCTTGGTTCTAGCCAAAAATTTTCCAAACCGTTTTCTTTTCTCTGGAATTCGGCAAACAACGTCAGACGGCATTGAGCACAGCTGCCCAAATTCTTCTTTCACCATGTGTTAACACCCTTACAAACGCAATTTGCCAAACTTCAAACACATTCGCCACCACATAAAAGATAAGTTCATTTCTGGCCTCACCTGTTACAGCCGTGTAGCCAGATCTTCTAAGGGCATCTTCAACGGTGGTTCAAATCGTGGTTTGGATTTATTTGTTTAGACCAAACGCAAAAACATCGCTGCATCGCTGGTGTTTGTAAATTTTGTTTTATACCGGATCTATTTTGCATCATTTCAGAACTTATATAAGCATCTAAGTTTCTTACTGAACACACTCTTCAAAAATTTAATTTAATGAACTTCAGAATATATATGAAGATTGGGTGGAAATATCTATAATGAACATGCCAGAAGTTGATTGAACTTCTCGGCAGTTGAATAAAATAAGTGGAAGTTTCCAGATAATCATGAAGTTTGCTCGCTGTCTTTCGAGAAGAGAAATGGTGGAACTTTAGAGAAGTTCATTGAATTGCTGAAACATGATTAACGTTTCTGGAAACTTTGATGAACTTCCAAAAAGTTTGCTGATCATCCATGGAATAGGAACAACTTTCTGGAAATGACGGGAACTTAGAAAATCAGATTTCGCTTCCCAGAAGTTGTTTTAACTTCTAGCAGGTACATATTCTGTGATAAAAAGCACATAGATATTTAAATAACTTACGAGAAATTGAAAAAAAAAATCTTGGAAGCCGTGGAATTTCTGTGGAATAGTTAGCATTACCGAGATGTTGTTAAACCGTACAAGAACTTTTTATGATCTCCAAGATTGAGAATAGGTGGAAATTCTATGAAATTGATTAAAAATAGTTGGTTTCTTTATTCTCGTTTTGATTGGGTTCGAAAAATTATCGAGTAGTAAGAAGTTTAAGTTCTTCTTAAAATTTAAATACCCTGAAGTTTTGGGAACGACTGGAAAGTTCCCCGATCACCTGGAAAGATCCCTGAAGTTCTAGCAAGCTCCTCAAACTTATGGAAATTTTTTTGAATGTTTCATAGACTTTTCGAATGCTCAAAAAATCCAGTTTTCTGTTTATCTGGGACGTTTTCTGAAATTCTGGAAAGTTCCCCGATCTTGGGGGAAGTTTTCTGCAATTCTTGGAAGATCGCAAGACTACTGAGAAATTTCCTGAATTGCTGAATCCCCTGAGCATCCGAAAGTTTCTTCGAGCTTCTGGAAAGTTCCCTGAACTTCTGGGAAATTTTCTAAATGTCTGGGACGTTCTCTGAACGTCTGATATGTTTGCTGACCTTTTGGAAAGTTTCCTGATCTTTGGGGGAGTTCCATGATCTTTGTGAGCATTTCCTGAAGTTCTGAGGAGTGTTTTGAATTCATGAGAAACCCTGAACTTCAAGGAAGTTTCTTGAACTCCTACATGTTCGCTGAACTTCTAAGAAGTTCTATATATGTCTAGCAAGTTTCATGAAATTCTAAGAAGTTCAGTAAATTTCTAGGAAGATCCGCAAACTGTTGAAAAGCTTCATGAATTTCTTGACTGTTCTCTATTGGAAGTTCTCTAAATTTCTGGAAAGTTCCTTGAATTTTTGGGAAGTTCCCTGAACATCTTGAGTAGCTCTATGAACTTCTGAAAAAATACCCAAAATAATCTGATAAGTTTTCTAAACTTCTGGAAGCCCCCTGAATTTTAGGATAGTTACCTGAACTTCTGTGAAGAACCCTTTACTTTTGGAAACTTCTCTGAACTCGTGGTAAGCTCCTTGAATTTGTGGACAATTCCCTGAATTTCTAGGTAACAATCTGAATTTCAGGAAAGTTGTCTGAACTTCTAGGAAGAACCCTTAATTTCTGGAAAGTTCCCTGATTCTATGGTATGTTCCTTTGACATCAGGGAGAATAGTTAAACCTCGGGAAAGTCTAAGTCAAATTTAAAAAGCATACCGAGCTTCTGATAAGTTCCCTGAGTTTCTATGTGCACTGAATTTACAAGATATTTTTCGAACTTTTGGGAGATAATTTTTGTCCATCAGTTTCTTAACCTTTTCCGATATTGTGGGCGTAAATACTGCGGGCCGTAAGTCTTAAGGACTGATTTGCAAAAAATCCTCAGGGTCACCAACCGCCAAGTTTTCGTCGAGAGAACTAGCTGAGGACATACGCCAACATCCGTTAAGCTGTAGTGCACCTATGTAACACTAAGGCCAACATATCTAGCTGCATCGCAATAGCTGGAAAAAGTCATCAGTTGTCGCAGTAGTTGTCGCATAATGTCTAGGAGCATATCCCTTGGCATGTTGAAACGTCGCAGAAAATGCTTCTTGTCAAAGGTTGGCGTGGCTCTATCTATCACTATCAGCACTTCCTAATATCGTTTAAATGAGATGCATGCCTTCACACACTCACCACCACTCAAAACAATTCATGGTAAAAAGTTTGCGAAAAATCTTCGATCTCTGAAAAAACAAAACTTCTGATCTCTGGATATTGACAGATTGACAAGATGATAATTGTTGGTGGGTTTAACAACAAGAAATACTACACCGGTGCGGGGAACACAAAGTTGGTCTGTTTTCGCTGGTTCTTATTAAGTTTGCTGATGCAAATCAACTATAAAGATGTTAAAATAGACCACCGCTGAAGATGCTCTAAGCGGTACGTTTGGAACAGGCTGAACAATGAGATCGGTGGACCGAGTAAATGACAAAAACGCTACTCAAATCATTTGAAGAAGGTGTGAGTATGGTTCCTTCCATATGACACAAATTCCCGATGACTTTTGAAATTCCCGCCTTTTTCCCGCATATTTCCCGATGATTGTGGATTCCCGCATTTTTCCCGCATTTCCCAATTTTCCCGAGTCTGTGGCCACCCTGGGTTTAGACTCTGCGTATGAGCAACTCGTTTTAAATTATTCTCAATGTCTATTTCATCAATAAAAAAAACTCATATTAATTCGAAACAAACATAGAAAAAAAAATGAATTTTAGCAGGCGTGTAAAATATTCCCTTGTTTAATTCCAAGTCAAAGGAGGCGTAAACAACAAAATTGCCTGTAATCTTTCATGCGCCATACAACAATGTTTGCAATCTTTCATACATCAGACTAGATTCAGGCGTTAAATTTACAGGAAATATCCCATTATTTTCTGCCGAATCTAGAATTCCGCATAAACATTAGATACCGCAGAAAATTAAATGTTTCTTCAAAGCATACGTGAAATTGAAGAAGAAACACACATTTCTATTTGTCTTCTTCCTGAAACAGATCCCTCACTCCAGCAATCAGCATAGATTTCCATCTTGACAAAAGGAACACTGTGTGTCTTTCTGGTATCACGATTTTTCTGCCTAATCAGGGATGATTTTGTCAATTTGACAGTCTCCGGCTCCCGGACTACCTGACAATTTATTCTGTGCAGTCATTTTCACGCCAGCACAACAAATCATTTGTCAAGAGTCACGCTCCTGCCTACACACACACACACACACTCATCCACATATGGAGACCGAAACTGGCCGCCCGGCTTGTTTCAATCCACCGAACAAACACATCCGTTTTCGCGGAAGGACCTTTTTCTCGCTCGGACCATCATCGCATCGCATCGCATCGCCTCGTCGAGATCTGAGGCCGTCCGTGATCCAAAGCCTCGCTGCTCGTTCGTGATGTTAACACCCAACCTTGTGATTTCCTTTCTGGCGTTTTTGCATTGTTCAATATTCAACGTTGCGTGATTTATTCAGCATTTTTTCACCTTTCAGTTTGTTCACTTTTCCACCATAGCCCATCCCTCTCTTCCACCCTATTTAGGGGGAGGTGGGTGCGAGTTCACAAAGCACTTGACTCAATCGGTTCGATTCAGGCTTTTGCTCGCTCCCAGCTCAGTGTGTGTATCCTTTTTTTTTCTCTCTCTCTCTCTCTCTCCAAAACGCCCCCACATCCTCAACTATGCATCGCATTGGTGGCTCCCTTTTCACCGCTTGCCAGTGAATGCCATTATTATTCCAGATTTCAAACACGTAATCATTCAAAAAATCATACTTCAGCAAACATTTTTTTCCGCATGCACGCGGCATTGGGGAAAGGGTATGGGAACTGGGCTGTGTTACAATAACGGTAGCTTGGCCAATGTGGCTAGCAGCGTAGCAAAGAGCAACGAATGCCCAGCACAGCAGTTCTCAACGATCCGCTATCCACGAAGTAGGCGGATGGTTCCTGGAATTAATTTTAAACAGTCGAACGGAACTGAATATGGATTGGATATTTATAAATATATTCAGTGAAAGTTGCTGTAATTCAAAAAAGGCGCCGTTTGGCATCACCACTACGCATTTTTGAAGGTACACATCTAAACTACAAAGGTTTCACAGGCATGCTTGGCTAGAAAGAATAGAAAGTCGTCAAAGTTTGGCGTATGAAATCTTTGTATATTTTTATGTACTAGGTACGGAGAAAAGTAACCTCCTTGACCAAAATGCGATTCTTTTGCTGCAAAAAAGGGTTTGTAATCCATTCGTGTTTAGGCATACACGCCAAATTTTAGTGCGATACTGCCCTTAGTTTTGTTTTGATAGCTGATTGTTGTTGACATGTTTGGCATCATTGTAACGTTGGACGTTGTGTAGTATTTTTTGGTTCAGGTTCATTCGTTTGAATTATTTAGAATTATTATGAATTAGGTTAAATTAGGTTTGATAAGATTTGAATCGTTTATCAAATGTAAATATTGACAAAATAGGTTAGGTTAGATTCGCCACACATTTATTTTGCATGTAGACTGGTTTGTGTCTCGGCTAAGTTGAATGCTATAAAAATAAGAAATGCAGCAATGGCTCCAAACTATGAAATAACCATCTTGACGAAACAAGGAGAAAAGCCAAAGGAATCTTTATTCGCCATGCAGATTGTTTGCTGAGCGCTTTGATTAGGCATAAAAGATAATTGTTTGATCAACATTTCTTAGTGTCAAGAGGATTTAAGCTCGATCATTTCGCAACGATACCGGCTGGAGAACAGAAGTTATTGCGTAGTTTTGAAAGTCTTTATCTAAATAAGTGAAACGTTGTTCTAAGAGATACGTACCAAAGGTACTCAATGGGAAGAGTGAATTTCTCTTGTGAAGTGCTTACATCGAATTTTTAATTCTTTTTAGTCAATTTGAGTATACGTAGTATCCGGTCTGTGAGACCGGTAAAGCGATATCTTCTCGAGATACGCAATTTGTTAAACGTACCAAAAAAGGTAATTATTTATTCAAGCCATATTAAAGTGTTTACATGAGTCTAAAACGTATCATTCGCGTTGGACATTCCAGCGCTCAGGCGCTTTGTGTACGGGCTGGAGTTTGAGATCCACGTATTGGGTTTCTGTGTCAACGATCATCACCAAGTTTTGTCCGTGAAGCACTGGATCGCACAAGTTGAGCTCGGGAGTCCGCTAAGGCCCGCCTTTCAAGGTAGTTAAACGGAGGGAGTGAAGTTCGCAAGACGACTGTGCGAAATTGTCACCCGACGGACGCCAATAATCCATCGAATTCCACAAAAAGTTACAACCCTGTGGAAAGGTTACCGAGAGCGCGGTTTAGTGATCCGTAGCCAAGTGTCGGACACCAAATCGGACCTTATCCGAAATATAGGAGTCTCCCTTAACCCCGCTCGGTCATAGCGGAAAGGTACGCGAAGCCGGGTCGCTTGGGAAAGCGGGCTTCTATATTGAGAGAGACGGTCAATTCCGGACGCTCTCGACGAATTTAAAATCGGAAGCTTTCCGTCCAGCCGCCACTCCCTCCGCATCTGTATTTCGGCCATACTTCCCGAGTTCGTCTGCCATCGCTGGACGCCATTTCAGCAGAGACAGCGGTCAGGTTTCGACCCCGCCATCATCATCGGGATTCGTCGCCATCTACATCGTTGTCGTCGCCATCTGAGTCGCCAGTACCCCGCCGGCATCAGCCTGTCATCGAGAACTCACCAAAAACCTGCGCAGGTATGTGGAAACCTTTTTCATGGCCATGATTGTTTCCCAGTGAATTTTTCCCGTAACCGAATGTTCTGTCCAACCCGAATGAGTCACGAGTAACCGGGAAATAAATTTATTTGATTATTTGTGATTTGAAGTACTGAGTTTGAATTCAATTTTCGTTTTGGGCAGGTCCGATAGAATTGACTCCTCCTGAGATCCGTTTTCGTTTTCCGTTCCGTTGTCATCAATATCAGGCTTCTCTTCTTCCGTTCCGGTTAGCTCATTCAGATTGAGCGAGTTTAAGTTTGGGTTTAATTTATTTAGGTTCAGAGGGGGGAAATCAAGCAGGATTTATTGGCGTTTTTTCTATTTAGCGGTTATTTCAATAGTGTTTGAGCCTTGGAGCTAATAGCCGTTCACGAGTCCCCTGAGGTGACTGTCTCAAAAGGTCGGGCAAATACCAAACGACAGGTGGCCTCCTGCTTGCAGGAGTGGCGCTAAAGCCATCTTGTTAAAGAAGAAACCTCGTGAGTATTCTCCGAACGGTTACATCATGTTAAATGTGGATAAAACGCGGTTTTCTCTTAAAACATTATTTTTTGAGAGGTAAAACGGCGAAACAAACAAAAGTTGGATAAGTAATATGGGGCAAATGCTCCGTCAGATTACACTGTTCAATATTGGTTTCGAGATTTTCGTGGTGGCCGCAACTCCACTACTGATCAAGTCCGCAGCGGCAGGTCCTCCGATGCGGTTACAATGGAAAATGTCAATAAAGTTCATGAAATGGTTTTTGCTGACCTGATAGTGAAGATGCGTGAGCTAGCAGATGACACATATATTAGTAGCGAGCGCACACGCCACTTTTTGAGTGAGATTCTGCATATGAAAAGGCTATCCTGCCGCTGAGTGCCACGCATGCTCACTCCTGACCAAAAACATGAACGCGAGAGCATTTCGAAACAGTGTTTAAACTTGCTGATGCGGAATCGGGTGAATTGTTGCTGTTGATGAAACCTGGATCCACTATTACACACCAGCAAACAGAATGAGTGCCCGGCAACGGACTGAAACCGGCACGAGTGCTCCGAAGCGGCCGCGTTAGGCTTGAACTGGGAGGGAGAAACAAATACTACACACACAATGTATTGAATGAGTATCGATATTGTACATGAAAATTTTCAATCAACATAATCAAGAAAACTGTTGTGTAAATTAGTAGTTTTTGTTTGGCGTGTCTCTGATGTTTATGGGTAACCGTCACATGACTTCATGCTGTCGGGAAATATTTGTTCACAAATCAGTTAGGTTTCGCTCGTTACGCTTTTCGCAAATGTCATGAGCGTTTCAAAGTTGTTCAACATGAAGCATTAAGTTAAATACTATGTTATTTAAGAAGTAAATAATTTCTTTACACCATGAGGCTCTCCAGGAGTGGACAGCAATTATGCTAGCCTCCTGGTGCCTCATGGTGATGAGCAATTATTTCCTTCTTAAACAACATCATCATAGATCGCGTACGGGAGGACACCAAACTAACAATCATAATGTTAAATACTGTGGCCGAGACAGCAAGAACTATTCGGAATTACGTTTTTGCGTTTTTCCATTGATTATATTACAAAATCAAAATTGATAGAATTCTGTCAGCGGGCTCTAAGACAAGCAAAATTAAATTAAGTTCGCGAGTCTGTATGTAGCGTAAATATTAGTTTTTTAACAGGTATTTGATTATAATAGCAGTGGTAATAATCTGTTTCAATTATCGTTCTGTAGGTTCACTTTGAAAAGGCTTCTTTCCGCTACGATAATCATGCAAATAAAAAATGCCGTACCATCAATTGATGCATTCCTGTTGCATTCCGAGGGCTAGCCGCCGATTGAATGTTAGATTTATATAAATCTCGTCCTCTCTACTCTTCACTGGCGCTTCAAGATCACAACTACGTGAACATTGTTGCAGTGGGGCACAAATGAATGCCATCTGAAGACGAAGAAGATGATGAGGATTTTGGTGTGCATCAAGAAGCCGTTGGGCACGAAACAGCTTGTTTTGATGAACAGATCAGATCTGATTTCAGAATTCAGAGCAATACTGGATTTGGAGGACAGGAGATTCATTGAAGCTGTTCAGGTAATATTCTTGATAATCATTATAATCCTCACATAAAACCTTAAAAATTTATATTAAAAATAATAATAATAATTTGAATAAAGATAATAATACCAAAAACAAATATGAAATACAAAAACAGTGACAATAATAAAACTAATAATATTATTAATAATAATAATGCTAAAACTAATAAAAATCATCAATATGAAGCTAATTAAAATCATTATATATTTACTATCAATCTGATGATTGTTATTATAACTCAAATAAGAATGAATAATAATATAATGACAAATATAATGACAATAAAAGTAAGTGGAAAACAAAAAACGATAAAAATAAGTGTCACTTTAAGAATTCTTAAAATTCTTAGTAAAATAACAAAGGTAGTTTTTATTATCATTGTTTTATTAATATACGTTATTGGTTTTCTAATAATGATGGTAATAATTATTGCTTTACTTATTATTAAAATAAAAATTATCAAAATAGTGATAATAATCTCAATAATAATAATGAAAAACAAATGTGACAAAAGCAAAACCAGTCATATGAGAAATAATAATAATAATCGTTATACTGAATAGCATAACTTCTTTACAAATATTTGTTCTTATCATAATAATTATAATAATCTAAAATTATGAGATCGTGGCCGTGATAGGCTTTTTAAAAAACTATTATTTCGACTTTCACTGTTTATTCACTTAATCAATTAACTTAATAAGGGTTCTACACTACGTACAAAGAATTACTGACCGCGTTCCAGGTACCTCTTTATCGTTTTTAATTGATGAGTCTGCATTCGATCGGTCGTTGACGATGATGCTGACTCGGTGTTGCTATGTGCTGGTTTTGCTGTGGTGGCCTTACTGCTGACTTTGCGATCTGACGTGGTCGTTGTCCGGATGGTCTGTTATTGTTGTTGTATTTGGGTGATTCTGGTATGTACCTCTAACCCAACATAAAAATTATAATAACATTTAATTTGATCACTTATTACAAATAAAGTGTAATACTTTCCTTTTTAAATACGAACGTCAAATTAATAATAATTTTTATTATTATCAGAATTGACTGCATAATTTTTATAATTTTCATTATAATTTTTGTTATATTCATTGTTTACATTCCAATTTGAGAAATTATTACCTTATTATTAAAATTAAAATTATTAAAATTATTATTATTAAAAACCATATTTTTATTCTTATAATAATTGTATAGTTGTTGACTAGTTGATGACTTTTATATAAATAAAGGTTTTAATTATGATTTTAATTCAAACTATTATTCATATTTTTTTGATGATATCATATTGCAAAAAAATAAATTGATAAAAATGGTATTTAAATGATAATAATATAATTATTATCTTGATAATCTTTTTCATAATCAACAAACAGAATTAAAAAACATTGAATAGATTTAAAAACATCATTACCATAACAATCATAGCAATCATATAATCATTATCATAATAACCGTAATAAAATCATTTGAATACAGATCAAAATCATAACATCACATTGAAAAATTAAATGATAATTAAGTTTTCTCAATCATCATAATAATATAATTAATTATACTTATAATCATAACAATTGTAAAAATATTTAAATGAATAATTATAAAAATAATTATAATACTAATCATAATAGTAACAAATATAATAATCATTACTATCATAGTAGTATTGAACATCATATTCCAACAAACATTGTTATAAAAATATTCGTTTTCATTATTCTTATCAATATAAATATTATAATAACCAAAAATAGCATGTGATAACAAAATAATAATTAAAAAAAATTAAATAATACGCACGTTAAAAATAATCACCCAATGGTATTCATTATAATCATAACAATAAAATTAGAATCATAATATTTACCGCACAACTACAACATTAATATTCATTATGAAAAAACATTTCCTTTCCTCCTTGATGGTTCTCTTGGAAATCACTGAAAGAATTTTCACAATCATTATTATTAAAATAATAAGAATTGTATTCAAAATCATCATTAAAATCAACAAAAAAATAAAAATTATCACATATAATTATCCTTTGTTCTGAACATCTAAAATATTTAAATAATAATATATAATCCAATATATTGCAAATAATGATGGTAAAAACCGAGGTAAAAACTTAAATGATATTCAGAAAACAATGATTACGATCACAATCGTCATGATAATCACAATTGTCAATCAATCTTGATCATAACAATCTAATTCATCAATACCATGACAGTAAAATTGAATTGATTATAATAATAATAATCATTAATTTCAATAACGACAATCATGACAGTATAAACTTCGTTATAACAAAAATGTAGAGCATGTTTGAAATAAACATGTTTTTTTCAGGTGTCTATGTCAAATCCAAAAATATTCAATTTTATTTTTAATATGAATAATTTTTAAACAAACGTTGAGGTACGCTAATTTTAATAGAGAATACTTTTGAAACAAATTCGACATATATTTGTGGTCAGAACAAACAAAAGTTTACGTTGGAACTGATATAAATATATTTGCTTTGACGATAGTTTTCTTCACGTGTAGTTTCCATAATAAAACTCTTTTCGTTTAATTAAAATTTATAGTTTGAAATTTATTTCATGATCAAAATGATCACGTTTATCTTCAAAACTTATCACGTAATCAGTAAATTTAACAAGACCCTTAGCAACATTTGCAGATTATTTTCTCGTTTAGTTATGACTTTGGTACAAGAATAAATGTCTCTTTTTTTATCAAGGCTTTATCAGGTGTTTAAATATTCAAAACATCTCACCGTACATAATACACATCTAACTTATGCTCATGGCTGGCCCACATACGGATACGTTGCGGATGCGTTTGCTTAAATTTGACAGTTTTCCTATAGGTTTTCTGTCAAATTTACGTCAACGTATCCGCAACGTATCTAGTGTGGGTGACTCTTCACAAATCCGGCATTGCCTCTCCTGTCTATAAATTGGAAAACACCGTAATCCACTTGTTTGTCTTAAGTTTTCACATTTCTTAAAAAAAACGATCAGTTTAATTTATATTGCACAGCACTTTCAATATAATTTTAGGCTCATATCAAATTTCAAGCAAATTATCGTTCTCAATACTCCCCACTTTTGAATTTTTTTTAGTTAGGTCTGCGGTGACATTTCATGACAGCTGAATTAGGTCTGCATTGACAACCATAATTTTCGCATCTATTTCTCCCTCCCAGGGCTTGAAGGGTCGGAAAGATTTTGGCGTCGTTTTCTGGGATTGTCATGGCCAACCCGTTAACAACTTGACAGCTCCAGAGAAAAGTCAATGTACCCCGATTATCATGGCTCACTGGTTCTGTCAAATCGAATGAATCCTAGAACAAATTATCAATTGAACGTATTAACATCGGCTGTTATTTTCAAAGCTGTGCAGCACACATTCGTACTTGATGAATAAAATGCTGGCAATATGTTGTAATTTTTCCTAAATGTTTAATGGTGAGTATGTTTACTCTTCTTACACTGAAAGATAATTTTAGTTTATTTTACAAAATCGAAGGTAATACTCACAAATCCATTCGTTGTTTTCTGTAATGAAACTGATTTATTCTTATTATGAAGATTTCGTAATTAATGGCACACGCGCAACTGTCAAAAGCACGAAGCTTTTGTTGACACAGAAAGGTCATTCGTACATTGCACGAAGACAATACAAAGGGCTTCAAATATTTGGTCTGAAATTGAAAAGAAACCTCTCTCTGGTGGTTGCATGAAGGACTGACAGATCTACTTTATCGACTTAAAATGTAAAAAACCAAAAAAGCGCCACCACCTAGAATTCTCCAGCGTTTTTTTAATGTTTCTGACATGTGGTTCAAACCTGCATATTTGGAAAGTACTGATTCTGAATCCACGGTTGATCTCACTAGGCCACGCTGACTTATGAGAAGATAATTGATTAATGAGCATCAAGTTATAGCTCTCAGCAGCGCTTTAGTTTCTATTTTGGGTTAAATAAATTATTCCCGCCCATACCAGCAGAAACACCATCAAGCATGAGTACGGTATAAAAGAGAAACAGCGATTGGCTAGTCATCACGAAGTTCATTTCGTGCATTTTACAAAAAGGTGTAATGATAGCATTTCATCAGATAAAAAGTATTATGAATGTTTCATACAATGTACGAGGCATTTGTACGAGGCATTTGTACAAAATGTACAAAATCCATGTTTACGAAACGCGTGAAAGTTACTATACAAAAATAAATTTTCAGTGTACAAATAGACTTAGAGTACTAGCAAAAGATGTTTTTCAGTCCTTTGATTATTGAGGTTTTCAGCCCTGGGCTGGTTCATCTTCCGTCGTAGTCACTCAAATACCTTTTTGGGTATTTTCGTAACCTGTCCGAGGGTGAAATTCAAACTCGTGACTTTAGCGTGAGATGTTTATCCGTACGCCTGAGTCGCCCCTACTAGCAAAAGATTGTGATTTTTTGCAAAAGTTGTGTTGCGTAAGCAAAAGATTGTGTTAAAACACTCCGACATTGTCAGTACTTGAAAAATATCAAACAGTAGCAAGACGTGAAAAATGGCAGCCTTCTTCACTTTTCGATGGCGCACTATACTTCTCAATGTGTGACGCTCAGAATCCTTTAGCACAATGCAAAGCCACCGGGCTTGCTCTTGTTTCTATTCTGCAATGTTCTATTCTGCATTTTTTACCTTCTGCTTCCCCCTCTCTCTCTCTCTCTCGCTCTCTCTCTCTCTCTCTCTCTCTTTCTCCCCCTCGCTCTGTATCGCTCTTCTCTACTACGACCCCAAATTGAACTCGAAACTCAATATGAGAGGCCACTTTACTCAGTCGCATGGTAATTGCGACTAAATTTCGTAAAAAGTGTAGTTATGCAGTCTATGAGTGACTCCACTTTTTCGAAACTGAGTAAAGTGGTCTCTCATATTGAGTTCAATTTCAGGCCGTGTATTTCTCTCTTTCTATCTTCTCTCTTACTGTTTCACTTTCCCTCATTCCCATTCTCAAGTTATGACGATTTATATTCGATACACATTCGATATATTACGCCTCAATAAAAATTTGTTCTTGCAACTGTTTTGAACATCCATACAGAACAAAACGAAATCACGCATTTCAAAGCTAAAAAAAGGCAGCATCGAGAATGGATGGCCCTTTGTTTATGTTCGGTTGAAACATCTACAATCACGGCACACTCTTCGTGAACTACCTCGAAAAGAATAAAACCATCAACAGCAATCCGAGTAGGACCGAATAACTTGATGGGAATACCTGAGAGGTACTATTTTGGTATTGTCTTACCTCACTGGCATTCGTATAACATTGTGGGAAAAATGTTATGGTATTATCCTCAGATTTTTTATCTCTTAATCTGAGCTCTTGTATACCACGGCCACCTGCCTAGAATTATTTCAAGTTTTGTTATTCAGTTACGCTGTTTTTATAACAGACGTTGTTAGAATTTAGATCGCGGATGTTGTTAAAATAACTGAAATTCTAACAACAGATCCGCCAGAGGTAACAAAATTATAACAAACTATGATATACATACATCATTAACAAAACAAACTTTGTAACAGTTTTGTTATTATGTATCAAAATTATATCAGCGAGTGCTAGAATCAATTTATTTCTTTACGCAGCTTGTTATAAGTATGTTTTACAATTTCCAGATAAAATGTTTTAAACAAATTTATATCATAATCAGTTAGTCGTAACAAGGTCGGGTAGGTATCCAAAATAAAGAGTTTTGTTATCCGAGAGATATTTTGCTTGCAATTCTTAGGAATTTTACCTTTAATCTGAGCGCTTGAATACCAAGGCCAGTTATCAAGATCAAAATCTGGTATTCATAAGTTGTTGCGTCCTGCTCGAAAAGTATTGAGCAGTTGAAGCTCGGAAATCGACGCCGCGGAGGAGTATTTTGCAGATCTTCCGGAATATTAATTTTCGCACGGGATCATGAAGTTGGAAAATCGCTGGAATAAGTGAATCGGGCTAAAAGGGGACTAAACTCATGTGACCTTTATTTTCATGGACTTCAATTTATTTAATGGACTTAATAATTTGTTGTACACTGATGATGATGACCCAGCATTGCATTTTTCACAAAATGTTCAATAGTATATTTTTAGTAGTGTATCGAAAGCGCATCCTCGTGTATCTAAAGGGATTTTCAAAGTTTCTCTCGAATTTTACATATTCTGGTATCTTGCTGAATAGAGGATTGATTTTTCAAAATATTAAAAATGATCTGAAGCTTCTTCAAAAATAATGTACAAATAAGATAACTTACGATAGCGATGTTCATTTTTTACGTAACATTGTACGCGATCAAGTCCTTATTCTTTCAAAGTTTTCTGAGCACAAATCTCAAATATTATTAGGACTTCAGGCGTGAAATTTTCAAGAACCGTTAGCTCTACTGGAGCATCCATTGGTTAGCAATTTGATCGTTGTTTGTTATTTTCAGTCTCAAAATCGTGAAGTGATAATTAACTCAACCTATAAGTCATATGGAAAAGGACTCCCATGATTTATAAGTTGGGATTAGTTATCACTTAATTGAATGATTCCTTCTAGGTAAGATTAGTTCTGACTAGGTAAGGATGATTGATATACTTTTAAATTGAGAATGTGGATAGTTTTTGAATCCTGACCGGAGAGTAATATGAAAAGTAAGAATTTAAAATTTTGACGACAATTTAATTGTTTTTTTTATCAATCTTATTTGAGGAAAACATCATAACTTGGGTCCTCTCTTAGCTCAGTCGGTTAAGGCGCAGCTACAAAGCAATACCATGCTGGAGGTGACTGTTCGATTCCCGGTCTGTTCGAGGAATTTTTCGATAAGGAAAAGTTCTCAACCACCTGAGCATAGAGTATGATTTTACTTGCGACACAACCATACTAATGCAATAATGGTACCTGGCATCGAAGGCTCTCAATCAACGAGATTTTGCAGCTTTTATGTTAATAAATAACTCATTTACTAAATCATTGTTTACACAGAATAGCGAGAAGCTTCTTTAATTGCACACAAAAGAAGGGACGATCTTATTGACAGTATCTTCATACTTGCAAAAGTACGGGCGTACTTTAGGCTTTACCGACAAACTTGAAGATTTCAGTACTATTTTAATCCTTCCTAACGGGTGTCCACTAAATAATGAGAACGAAAAGAATGGGTCAGGAAAAAAATACTAGTGAAGTTTTGTTCAAACTGATTTATTTTATTAAAAGGGTCAACTTAAATCTTCAAACTAAGTTTAGTGAATATTGTCATATGGTCCGTGGTCCGCCGTGCGGCGCAGCTTAGTCATTATGCTGGAACATGACCGTTGGACGGCAGCCACATCAAAAATCACATCATTTTTCGGATGCAGCTTTTGATCCTGTTGGTAAGTTGCTTGGTGTTCTTGGCCTTCCAATTATCCTTGTATACCATGGAGCTCAAAAGACCGAAGAAATCCTCGATAGACGGCACTGTGGCAAATTTGTCGGATTCCGGTCTTTTGGGACATATGGTATATTTTGGCTCTCCAAAAACGTTAGCGTTTTTTTTGCGTAGTGCGATGATGCCTTGTCCGGCCAAAACACGTATTTGCCATCCGAGTGATGTTGTTTAAGATATGGGATGAGTATTTTCTGCAAACACTCTCTCTGGTACACCTCCTGGTTGATGGCTAAACCGCTTGGTTTGAACCACGGCTTCGAAATACCCTTATCGGATATTACGATGCATAACATAACCTTCGATTCAAATTTGTGCTTGAACTTATACATTACTTTTGGAGGAGTAGTAGATTTGTCCTTAGTGTAGAATCGGTCGTTTCCCGGTATCTGAGACTTCGAAAGAGGAAAGTAGCTTTCGTCGTCCAGAACGAAAGATTTTCCGCCGTAATTCCGAGTCATCCAGCGGCATTGGGATTTCACGGTTTGAATCTGCTCATCTGTGTACTCTGGGGATCTGGTTTTCTTTCTACACACTATTCCTTCTTTCTTTAGCGTCTTGCAGATGAGTGACTTCGAACAATGGAACTTTCGGGCTGCTTCCCGTTGACTTACCGAATCCTTGTTGTTGAACAGTGCTGCGCAGCGAGCGGAGCGTTTTCTCATTCATTATTTTCGCTGGACGGCCGCAACCTTTCTTCCGGGTTACTCTCATGCATGCCAGGATACGGTATACGGTGGATACCGGAACTTTTTCGACGACAAAAATGGTCCACCGTGTATTTTTTCCACGATCTTCGTTCGCTTGAAAGAATTGTACAACGCGCGCGCAGTTCTTCCTGTTTCGACGGCATGCTGAACACGACTGAACATGTTAGAGTGAAATAAGAGTGTATGAAAATTTTCTGGAGAGTGCAACGATTCATTCTTCTAAAGTGACATTTCTATGCGGCCGTTTTTGTTCTGATGGAAAAGTATTGGAATCATTCTCATTTTTTAGTGGACACCCGTTATTGTCCTATTCCACGAACACTCCAGCTCTTCGGTCAGCAACAATAGAACCCGATTGCTGTCAAAATTTTGACAATTTCATTTCAGGATCAATCAAATGAAGACTTTATGTAATAGATGTGTATGCTGCTAGTGCTTTTTTCTTATACATCTTCTCTCGAATACATAATTATATGAATACTTCATGCTAATACTGGGACTGAGAGGGACCACCTGGGCACCCAATTAGGGAAAGTGAGAATGCCAAATCCCCATTGCTAACAGTTTGGGAATAGAGGGCGGGCACTTCTTTCCGACCATTTGGGCGGTTAGTCTTTGAGTTAGTAGAACGCTTTTTTGACCAATTCTTCAATCTTGAAGATTCTTGAGATCACTGTGGATACGTAAAGTTTTTGGCCCTGTATATAATAGCAGGATGAGGACAATCAGTGGTAACTACAGCTTGCTCAAGTCAAAGAGGGACGAGAGTGTATTGCTGTTTTGTTTAAGTTTCCGTGCTACAATGAACAATGCTACGTATAATACAGGGTGTCTAACAATAGGTGTCACTAAAACAAAATGGGATTACAGCAAAATAAATGAACCAAATCATAGCATTTATTTTTCATTTGAAAGATGCATATTATAGAAATAAACCATATTAATTTAGTTTCAAAACAATTAATTTAAAAGAACCTCTCGCCCTTTTCCTTGATAAATTTGCGCAAACACCTTTGTAAACCCATCGCAGCTGGCAAGGATGATTTTTTGAGGAATTTGGTCCCAAATATTAACCAAATGTTTCTTGAATCGATCTGAAGCAAGCCCTTTCGCAGGGCCTATAAGTTGAAGCATATAACCCCAAACAAAGTAGTCAAGTGGGTTGAGATCGAGTGAAAATGCAAGCCATTCTTCGCTTGTGATAAAATCGGGCACACGCTTGTGGCTTCTTTGCCTTGTAAGCTTCAGCTGAGTCCTGTTGGAAACAATATGGTGTATTCTCATACAGCGTTGAATCATAAGTAAGCAGATGGTTCTTCAAAACCTGCTCGATGTAATATTCAGTGTTGATCTTTAGTTAGGTTCTATGAAAGAAGAAGAGGTTTTCCTTTTCGTGAAACGGCGCCCTACACCATCATTTCGATACATTCTGATAGCGTTCTAAAGCTAGTTTATCTCTCGGAATATTGGAAAGACTTTTAACAAAAGTCTTTCAAATATTCCGAGAGATAAACTAGAGAGATAAACTAGAGAGATACACTAGTATAACATACACACGCCATTTTGTTGATTATGACTGCCATGAAGGAGGAAGAGCTTTTCATCCGACAGTAAAATCTCGAAGTCACCGTGCCGAACCAAAAGATTTCTGCTTCTTTGGACCCTGGTTTGCTTTTGACGCTACGTCAACCCGTGAACCCGTTGTTTCTTGCGCGGCTTACATACCAGATCATGTCTGAGGAGCCTGTTCATCCAAGCAGGGCACATTTGAAGTTTAATATCTGACACGGTCTAAGCTTTTGCAAATGTAATTTTAAAACTTGCTCCCGTATGGCTTCTACGGTAGCTGATAAATATAAACAAACGGAATCGCTTATTTATCTGCAGCGATAAACTGTCAAAAAAATACTCTCAAAACGGGTTTGATCAATTCCGCTGATAAAATTACCCAGCTGAAATAAACCAAGACTGAAAAAAGGTTACACCTATTGTGCGGCAAACTGTAGAAACTTAGTTGGACGATCCTCCGTAACAAAATAGCAATGGGATGAATCTACATCGTGCAGGAGTTGCTGCGGTCACATTTCTTAGGTAGGAATCACCTAACTAAGGATTGTCAACCGAAGTTTTCATGCATGATGTGTAGACATGGGAAGGCAATTGACAAAAACTCATTTTCACTGTGATAAGTTTTTGTGAGATGTTAATGTGTCAAGTTTCTGCACTTGGCAAAGACGTTCAGACAGCCACAATTCTTCTCATTATTTGTAGAACAGCTTGAACAAAATAATTGATTTCCGTAAAAAATTATAATACCTACATCTGAAATTCTGTGAAACCATTCCAATAAAACTTCCAACGCTCTGTTGGCACATCTTACATAGATTGGAGAAATCCTGGTCTGGCAGTACCATATGTTTCACCCTGGCAGTGGAATCATGGGCACCTCGTGGTCGGACACCGGGCTAGTGTGTTTAAAATTTTCCCTCATTTTAAACCAACCAGGGAAATGTGAGTTTTTGCAATTCAATCGCGTAGGCGATAGTAGGGCTTTTATCAATTCACGGAGGGTGGAACATATTCGCTTAACAGGATCGTTACCACTTATAACTTCACGTTTTTGGAACTGAAAGTTATCGATTATAATGCAGTAGTTTCGACAAATTTACTGGTTCAACCAATCGGTGCTGATTTAGTAGCAATCTTTAAGGCCATGCTCCTTTAACCTTTAGGTATATCGACATGCCGGCAGTTATTTTCCGGTAGGGTAAAAGTGAATTTGCATGGATGGCTCAATAGCAAATGCAGTGCGGTATGATGCATCCACTTACCGTGGTGAGCAGGGAGCATGGGTTGAAATCCAGTGCAAATAGTTTAACATTATTACTTTTATCCGAATCCAGTTTTTCCTGTTCCCTTCTGGGTGGTCACATCACACACACACTCACAGAGGAAGTGGGTTTATTTCTCGCTACTTTCTGGCTCCTCATTTGGCAATGCCCGGATTGTCAGTCTGTCGGCATTTCTACTGTGGTGATGGCAGCCATGCTCGTGTTTGCTTCACAATTCACGTACGAGTGAAATATTTGCATTACATTTATGTGAAATGATGCTTCAATATTTTGTGCATTTTCGGATCTTGTTGCAAAAGCCAGTGCTGTGAACATTGGAAATCCATTCAGTGGGAGTGGAAAAGTGTTCACGACGTTTGCCGATAGATTTACCGAGCCGATGAATGATGATGGCAAACATTGATCGCGGGTTATTGCACAGCGGAAAATGCTCATTGGACAACAACGTACACGGAACGTGCTACAAATGTTTAATGGTGGATATTTTTCATTGCCAATTGCATAATGGTAGATTGCCTGACCGATGATCGGAAAACCAAGCCCATTGAAGTTGATTGTAGTTGTTTGAAAATGCAACACTTCAGTTTTTCGGGAACAACTGATGAAGTAGCCAGCCCTGACGGATGGAGTGGTTTTGTACTAAGTGAATGAGGGTCATCACGTAATCAATTGGTAGTTGGATTTGTGGATCAATGGATTTCTGTTTTCGGCATTTTAAGTAGTTAAGTTGCAGATAAACGATGCAGTTTGGCTAAGTATGTTTTTTTATCGTTGTTCGACTGGTATCTATCGTTTAGCGTTGATTGTTGATCATCTAAGGTTGACTACAGTAAGTGTCTCATTTGACCAATTTCTCTCCTTGTTTTAGAAGCAAACTAGAATTATTAGCCATACTAACTTGGTGCTACTATACTGACACTTGAGTTCTATAACCATAAAGTTGCAAAAAAGCTGGCAAATTGAATGAACAGTCTTGAGTGGAGGCCAGAAATGGTTCATCACCTGATTTCCCGGCATACTAGAATAAACTGATAGTGCCATGAATCTCTAGTCTATGTAACTATAATTAGAAGAAAATTTGTAATCTCCATATACTCCAACTATCTTTGCTTATCTCGACAGATAGCGTATTCGTCTAATCATGCAGACTTCTTCAGTGTCCCGTACTAATAACTCGACACTGAAGAAGTCTCGCACATTGTAGACGAAATACGCGTATCTGTCGAAGATAAGCAAAGGTAGTTGGAATTAAATGTAGATTACTAATTTTTCTTCTAATTTATAGTGATATGCCATGCTATTTTTCAAATTGGTGCCATTAATATTACTCTATGGTGATAATCCCATATAGGGTTTACCTCAGGAAATGGTCCATTGACCCTGATCTTCCTTCATATTCGAATAAACTCATATAACAGGTGGTTACCCTAGCAAAGTAAAATAACAAACTGATATCAAATAAGCAACAAGTTTAGTTATCTCCGATATCATTTTGAACTCATCATTGCATAACAAATTTAGTAATCAACATCGTCAAATTTTGTTATCATCTGTTATCACTTTTTGTAGACGAGTTTTGACGAACGCTACTGAATTCTAACAGCATGCTGACGAACTCTGAATATTATCATCATGTTATGGATATAAAATTGAGCTTCTTACCAGAAGTACTACTTTAGTAATTAGTGTATGAATTTGATATCATGTTGATAACATAATTTGAAATTATTTCAAGAAATTTCTTCATATCACAAATTTTTTTAATCAAAATGAACTCGATGATAATGAAATGAGTTAATATTGTGATATCCAATGAATATAAATTTTTTATCACTTTTGTTATTTTGAATGGTAATTCCGGCTAAATTATAACATATTTAGTGATCAAACACTGATAATATTTTATTAGAACTTGTTATCAATTTGGTATAAACCTTTGCACGGGTATATAGATGGTGTTGGGGTTGCGTTCGTAGATTGGTGAGGAGTGACCCTAGCAAAGGAAAATAACAAGCTGATATCATATAAGTAACAAGTTCTGTTATCCCAGTTATCGTTTTTATTTCCGTTATCATATAACAAATTTTGTTATCAACATTGGCAAATTTTGTTATCATATGTTATCATTTTGAACACACTATTTTTAATGAACGTTATAAGTTGAGTTGTAAAACTATAAATATTTCCAGCATAGTTGAACAAAGCATTTTGCTTGAAATTAAAATATTTTTTTCAGTTATTGGCGCGAGAATTTGATTTCAAATTGATAACATAATTTGATACTAGTTCAGTAATTTTGCTTACAATACAGGATTTGTTATCAAGTTGTTCGCAGTGATAACAAAATAAGTTATTATTATGATATTCAACGAGTATTTTTTTGTAATTCATTTTGTTATTTCGGCTGTTTAGTCAGCCTAAATGATAACATATTAAGTGATCAAAATATGATAACCTAATAATAGAACTTGTTATCAACTTTGTATAATCCTTTGCTCGGGGAGTGCGATGTTGTGTAGATTAGGAGATGATGCATTACTTCGCTGTTCTATACATTTTAGAAAATTTGATGTTAATGCTCATACATATACATCAAATTTCCTAGTTATTAATATTAATGAAAATAGTAATAGCACCAGAGGTAATTTATGGGTGGCACCGATAAAACCTTTGTTTTTCTAAATTACTTGTCGAAAAATCTTGAAATGAAATGCAACTTTGTTAGATGTGCATCCTATTCTATGATTAACACAATCTTGTCCTATACTAGTTACACGGGATTATAAGTGTACTGTTTCCTACACATAATTGTTGGTAGCATGGATCTTAGATTGGCCATTTACAATCTGCGAGTGCCATGTATGGCAGAACCGCAATAAAGTTCTGGATATGTACATAGTTACTCATCACGTAAACTGTATCAAGCCATGTTTTTTGAGAGGAATAGGATTTATTCTGTCCATGCACTTTTCTCCAACGTTGTTAAAAAAATCGTGGACCCAATTGTCAGCATTCAGTCGAACTAACGTCTTACTTTCACCAGTGGCTGCTGGAAATAAGATGAGTTAGCTAAGGGCTAAAATATTTACCTGCACTTAGTAATTCAGAAAGCACCAAAAATGAAAAGTGCCACTAAATTATGTTCGTGCCAACAATAATGTGTGATCAGCATTAAAAAATTAGAATGAGCAATAAAGATGAAAAGATCTTCGATAATCTAATCAGACCGGTAAATCTATCGAACAGCAACAGCTATTAGTATATGCGCAATCATGTATTTCCGCCAAATTATGTAATTTGAGCACCAAACTATTCGCATATGTCTTTTAATTTCGTTGATTTTCCCATAAAAACAGAAATGAGCAATGGATAAATAAATATCCATTGCTCATTTTACTGTTTTTATGGGAAAATCCAACAAAATTAAAAGACATATGCGAATAGTTTAGTGCTCAAATTACATAATTTGGCGGAAATACTGCCATATTTAATTGCACATATACTAATAGCTGTTGCTTTATTTGACAGATTTACCGGTCACAATTAGATTATCCGAAGATCTTTTCTCATCTTTTATTGCTCATTCCTAATTTTTTAATGCTGATCACACATTATTTGTTGGCACAGGCCTTAATAATTTAATGGCACTTTTTTCATTTTTTATTGCTCAAATCTCTCTTTTAATTGATGATTAATTATGCTGCCGTTAGCTAAGGCCCTGTTCATAAACCACGTGGACTCTTTTTTGAAAATGTCAGACCCCCGCTTCCTTCATAGACTTTCATCCATACATTTTTTTGAAGGTCACTAATACAAGTTAAGCACTCTTTACGGAAAAAGAGCTTTATCTGAAATGACATTTTTCTCGCTCGGTGAGCAACCGATTCGTAAATTTGACAACCCGATACAACCGAGAGGAGTGTTGCTATTTGAAGAAAAATAAGCAAAACAAGTTTAAACGTCAAAAAACATCTTCATGTTCACTTTGTGTGTTGAAGATTTCATTTGAAACTGCTTTTGCTGATTTAGAATTTATTATGAGAAGTTGTGAAAAAAAATGGGTGGCTGGATGTGTCCCAAGATCCAATCATTGGGACAAAACAGAAAGCCGAATACCTGTACGAAAAAATCTACAAGAAGTTCATAGAAATTTGTGCAGAAAACTGTTCAGCTCTTCCGGAACAGTGCGCCGCAACTGTCACCAAAGGAAGAAGGCAATCGATCAGCAAATCGATCAGTAAGTTTACCGGATGTGTGACGCAGATAAGTTCCCACCAGCAAAGCGGTGCCTCTCCAGAGGATGGCTTTCAACCTGATGAAAGCGTTAACGCTGTACGCTGCCAAGAACAATGTCCATTTTTTCTGATGCACTGCTATCGGATGAATCCTAGAGGGTTTGAGCTGTTTAGTGGAATACCTGTAACTAGAAATTAGAATAAAAATTTGTATTTTCCATTTAATTCCAGCTGACTTTGCTTATCTGGACAGATACGCGTATTTCATCTACAATGTGCAGTTCAGTGTCTCGTACTAATAATTCGACTAAGTCGAGTTATTAGTACGAGAAACTGAAGACGTCTGCACATTGTAAGCAAAGGTAGTTGGAATTAAATGGAAAATACTTATTTTTCTTCTAATTTCTAGTTGCTATCGGATCCTGGGGTCTGCTTCAAAGTGGCAAAGTCGCCGCTGTATGTTCGCGGGCTATTAACTGCTGCGTGAACACCTGCTCCTGGAATTCATAGTCACTTGAGCTCAAGTATTCCACAAACACCTTGGTCCATTTCAAAAATATTTGCTCGTTGCTTAAAAGAGAGGGCTGGTGGCGTAAATGTAAAATAGCATTACATTGCACGGCATGTTTAGTAAAGCAAAACAAAGTAGGCCGGTGCAAGAAGTTGATTCCTATTTTGTTATCTTTTTATCAACGACCGGTGTGAAAGTGGGTGGCTAAATCAAAATAGGAACGCTCTCTGTCAACAAAATATTACCCAAATAAGAATCTATCGGTGGGGATGGTCTAATCCGTGAGAAGTAAGGCTTGTAAAAATAAGAATAATACATTCATTCCTTTTCTGAACATCAAACGAACAAGTCTTTCTTTCAAGTAGCTCTACTCAATAGGTTATGGCTCTATCCACGAACTGTTCAGAAGATAAGTTAGGGCTACCTGTAAGTTCACCGTTCCTACCTAGATGTTCACCGTTCGAACACTTCCGGAACAATCAATGCGGAAATCAACTGATCTGCAGGAGATGTTGCTTCCTTTATATCCGAAGCATATCATAGCATTCCGCCAAATTGCCCTCATCATCAATCATATAAAAGCTATAGGGCGATTGTGAAGAGGTCTTAAAAAATACTGGTAAAGCGGATGAGAATATGCAGGAGTTCAAAAGGCTAAGGCGTCCAAAAATATGATGAAACACTTCCCAAGTAACATTGCCAAAACTATCCAGCTTTATTAGGTTTTATTAAAGTTTGATGAGAGCCACTAGAAATTTATTGGGTTTTATTATGGCAGCAAGAGATGCCAATAGGTTTCAAATTTTAGTCAGGTTTATACAGGTTTACACAGCTTCTTTGCAACGATACTAAAACCTTGACTTCTGAAATTCCATTTACTCCTATCAAAGGTTTTATTTTGAATTTATAAACTCATAAAATGCTGTTTTGAAATGCCGTTGTGGGGCTCATTCGTATTATCTTATTATGGTCAGTTGAAAAATCATTTTAAAACCATTTTGCCTCCAATAAATGCATTAAACAGCTGATTGGCATTGAGGAAAGCTACCAAGCGACCAGATAGCTTTGTTGTAGCCATTGCTAAAATAAATTGGCTTTATGGCAAAACTGTAATTTCTTACAATCGCCATATTGGAATGTATGAAATAATTGGAATGTGGAAAAATAAATTCATCAAATTTTAAATTTTTTTTTAATACAATTGAACTGTAGATCTGATCGTTTCGATAACAGTATTGAATTCTATCAATTTTCAGGAGTTTCATGATTAATTTACCGAATATATTTCTTTCTATTTTGTTTTTGTTGTAGTAAACTTGCGTAATTCCGAGGCGCATTAATTTTCAGCTCTTATCGTGCCAATATTCACCATAAAATTTAATGCGCATATGATTTGGTGCATGATACGCTATAAAAAAACTCAATTTGTTTGATTTTTTTTGCTATCAAAGATCCCGCAACACTAGAACTTTTTTCTCAGCCATTATTTACTCTTGAATGAACCAGAAGAGCAGAGAATCGAACAAAGCAGAACAACAAAAACCAATCACAAAATCGCCGTGAAGTTTGACAGCTGTGGCCATTCGGCCCTATGCTGGTTTTGATGGCGGCCAATAGGTTTTATGATGGTTCTCAAGTGGTCATAACATCTTTCACTAGAACATTTTCAAAATCTTTATGATCTTAGAAAGGTTTTATGAATTTGTTTTCACAACCGTCTATAGAGTGGGCCACTTTGTACACATTTCGGCTTTAAAGATGCATAGAGGAAGTGGGAAGAGATCCACGTCTTTAGCTTTTATTGAGCAGAGCGAATTGAAAGAACGACTTGTTCGTTTGATGTTCAGAAATCAAAAATCAGATGTTTACAAATCTCACGGCTTACTTTTCTTTACAACACTCCTTCCTAAGCCGTTATGTGATCGATTCCATTGGCTTGTCGATTCCACTCCAGCTTGATTCGTTGGAGTGGTTTTGTCAGTGAATTGGCTACTTGATCCAGTGTGACGATTTTCCGGCTCAGGGCAGCACGGATGAAATGATGCCGGGTAACTATGTGCCCGATCCTTGGTTCGGTTGTGCTCTGGTTGTCTTAGCACAGTTGAAACGGTTGCCTTTCACGGCATCGTGACAAGAGTCCTTGCCAAAAGGACGCTTCCTGTGCCGCTGCAGTCTAAGCCATATACTCTGCCTCACAGGTCGATAAAACCACGATTGATTGCCTCTTGCCACTGCCAACTCCAGGACATCGCTCCTCTTTGCAACAGGAAAACGTATTTGTTGGTTGATTTTCGGTCATCTACGTCGGTAGCCCAAGCGGCATCAGAATAGCCGAATTATCTCCGCATTTGCTGATCTGGAGTACGATGATTTTCCTCTAAGATATCGCATCAGGTGTTTGGCTTCCATCAATAACCAATCATTCATTCCTGGCTTCGCTCATGGTACGAGCTTAGTGGCTCATAACGACTAAGCTGGCTACCAGCAAACAGGAAATCTGGCACTTCTGGGACTCCTTCAAATTTGTTTGTAAAAGCGTTTATTCGACACTTATGTTTGTTGAGACATCAGGCACCTAAAGCTTCCTGGTAAGGTACCTTTGCCATTTGTTCCGCTTTCTCCTCGGTCTGCAGTGACATTTCCTTGGTCAGCTTGAAACCGCTGTTCATTGGTGTTGAAGTAACTTCGGAATGTTGCATTTTGAACCGAGCAAGGACAGACTCAATGCACGCTCCTTGGTCGAGCGCGATGCCATCCTCCGTTCGGGTGATTTGGATTCCTAGACAACATCTAAATGGTCCTGGATCCTACATCCGGAATATGTTGCTCAACTTCGCTTTTATATCGTCCTTGAAGGTGTTATCGTTTAAAAACGGCATGAGGTCGTCGACAAAGAGAATCTTGCCATTTTGAATCTTGGAGTGACGGCACGGAAGATTTCAACCCAAGCTTCTTCAATGCTGCATTCAGCTTCATATTTCACACACGAGTTCATTGCTTCATTCCGTACAGGGCCTTGTTCAGGCTTTCAGGGTGCTGGATCCATATAAATATGCCCAGCTCACATTGAAGGAACGTTGTGATAGCATCCATCTGATCGATAGATAGACTTTATTTGGCAGCCAGCATTGACAGATACCGAAGCGAACTGTGACGGACCACTGCACTGGTGAGTACCCCAGTAACACACTTGTAGCCATTCGGTTGAGATAACATAAATATGACTTACTAAGTCATAATCAAGTTACTACAACTAGTTATGACCGTAGCGTGCTACTTGGTTAGGTTTCGTCATAGTCAACCCCGTGCGCTGAAAGAATCTTTTTATAACAAGCCATGCTTTGCAGCGGCCAATGTTTCCAGCAGCATTGTGTTTGGTCTTGAAAACCCATTTACACTTTATCAGTGTCCAGTGCCAATGTCAGTCTCGGTGTCCAGCTAGGCTTGCTACTCCTCCTCCTTGGCTACCTTCCAGCTTTCGGAACACGGCGGGGCGGATATAAGTTTTGTCACAGTGGGAACACAGGCCATGTTGATCACAGTGTTATCGGCATCTTCAGCTTTCATCGGTAGCTCATCGCTGTCTCTTCGCTGGCATCAGTGGTCGCATTGTCAGAGAAAAAATCGGTAGAGTCATCTCCCCTATCTTGATCTTCGGGAGGTTTATCTCCCGGGCGTGATTCAGTACAATAATCGTCTTACTGCTTTGAAGCTCAGGAACTGGACTGGTAACCTCCTCATTGATGAAATTTTCCACGCGACTGATATCGATCTTCATGGATCGTACAGCTGGTACCCCTTGGTTTCCTTGTCGAAGCCGGTCAGAATACACTCGTGGTGCTTGGCGTACCACTTCTTCCGGTTTTACTTCGGAACGAATACCATCGCCCATCTTCCGAAAATCTTAAGGTGAGACCGACGCTTCTTGCCCGTCCACACCTCCTCTGACGTGAGATTGTGGCCTCTGATTGGTGAATGGTTCAGTAGGTAAACAGCAGTTGATACAGCTTCCGCCCAGAACGCTTTGGACAGCTTAGCCTTGTACAATATGCACCTTGCACGTTCCACTCGACTTATTGGTATTCCAATAACATAGTGGGAAAACTTTTATAGTATTATCGTCAGGTATTTTACCTCTTATGCAGCGCTCTTATACACCAAGGCCAGTTGTCAAGTTATTCGTTCCTGCTCGGAGATGTACTTCTTCCTATTGTCCGTACCTTGAGTTTTCTTCCGGCTTGACGTTCAGCCATGGTGTGGAAGTCCTTCAATACTTTCGTTATCTCAGCTTCCGATTTTGAATTCAGGACTTCAGGACTTTCGGCAACATCATACAAAACTTGTCGTCGACGAAAATCATATGATAACAGTTACCTTCGAGTGACTTCACTTCCATCGGCGCACAAATGTCTGATTGGAACAGGTCAAGAATACCATCAGCACGGCAGTGTTTGGTCATCGGACATACCTTGCAGTCAATTATCTTACCTCCAATAACGTTGACGCCATTCACCACTCCGTTAGCCAGATTACCCAGGTAACACTGCAAAAACCGTCTAGCTTTACTAAGTTTTATTGAAGTTTTATGAAACCCAATAGAAATCAATTTGGTTTTATTATGGCAGTAAGAGGTGCCAATATGTTCCAAACTTTAGTCAGGTTTATGAGAACGTACACAGTTTCTTTACAACGGTCTTAACACTTTGTCTTCTAAAATTCCTAGACTCCTCAATGGTTTTATTACGACTTTGTGAACTCGTAAAATGCTGTTTATAAATGCCTTTTTAGGACTTAAATTCAAATTATCTTATTATGGTCAGCCAAACAAGCATTTGAGAATCATTTTGCCGCCAGTTAATGCATTAAACGGCAAGTAGGCATTGAGGGAAGCCACCAAATGACCAAATAGTTTCATAGTAGCCGTAGTTTCATAGTAGCTGTTTAGTAAAACTGTGATTATTTTCCGATCGCCATTTTGAAATAAATGTGAAAAATAATTGAAAAGTGGAAAAATAAATGCACCAAATTAGATATGCAAATGAACTGATTTTGCCATTCTCTTAGAATACCTTATTGAAAATTTTCAAGAAATTTATGATTAATTTATGGCACATATTTGTTTTAATTTTGTTTTTGTTGTTATAACTCGCATAATTTCCGAGGCGCATTAATTTTCGGCTTTCATCGTACCAATATTCACCATAAATGTAAATGCGCATATGATTTGGAAACGCTGTGAAAAAAACTCAATTTGTTTTGGATGTTTTGCTATCAAACAAAATTTCTCGCAACACTAGGCCTTTTCTCCTTGATATTATTTACAGATAAATGAATCAGAAGAGCAAAGGATCTAACAAAGCAGAACAACAAAAACCAACCATGATATCACAGTTAAGTTTGACGCTGTGGCCATTTGGCGATATGCTGCTTTGCATAGTAGCCTATTAGGTTTTATGAAGGTTCTCAAGTGGTCATAACATCTTACACTGGAACATTTTCTAAATCTCTATGGTTTTAAAAAGGCTTTGTTTACTTGTTTTTATTATCGTCTATAGGGTGGACAACTGTGTACTTAATTTGGCTGTAAAGATGTATAGAGACGGTATTGGTGGACAAAACAGCTTTGAATGTAGTTTTATCAACAGCGAGGAGTTCTATATGGCTGGAATAATACTAAAATTGTTACTTGGGTGTAGCCACCGTGGATGTCGAGATGCCCTAATCATCGATGCCAAACCTTCTACCTACCTGCAGTCGCAACGATGATCACCTTGCATCCAGTGTTATTAAAAACGACCGTGTGACATTCTCTCATAGTTTTATTGACAGAAAGAAGGTTTGCTGACAAATCCAATAATAACTGCCCCTCGTGAACACACAGGGGCTTCAGCACAGTTGATCTCGTCGAAATTATGTTCACAGATCGTTGGCCGGTGCCACAGAACGTCTTGAAGGCCCCGCATTCTCGAGCAACTTGCTTTTGTGGGTCATGTTGGCACTAGCACCCGAGTCGAAGTACCAATCTTCGTCGCTCAGCGGTCCAAATGTCGATAGCACCCCACAAAACGCATTGTCCTTCTTCGCGCTTTAACAGTCCTTCACTATACATGCTACATTACTGGCATTCCGGCCCCTTGGGAAGATCGGGGAAGGATTTCTTCATCTGCTGACAAATTTTCCGCCACTCATTTTTGCAGCCAACTCCGTGTCGGGCGATCGAATCTGGTTCCTTTGAAGAAGCTTCGTTCAGATGGTGTCTCGCGTTATGGCTTTCAATCTACTCGTTAGAAATTGTGAAACCAATCTCGTCAAGTTGGTGAGAAGTCAAACAATCTGATTTCACGTAGACGCACGATGACAGGTCCGCCTTTATTAGCTTGTGGAGTAGCCCAATTGCTTGCCATACCAGCACATTTCGAACAAACTTCTTGACTTGAATCAATTTCCTTGTTGCTGCGCGTTGCTTCTGTTTTGCGCTTTGTTTGTCGATTTTCTGCTTCTTGTAAGTCTTCAGGTTGTTCCGTTTCTTGATAGGTGGAATCAATCAGACGCTGGTTCCGGCTTAATTGGCCAAATTACGTATCGACATTGATTTGTTCTTCCGAATTAGAGCTACCACTTGCTGATCCAGTTTAGAGTTGGAAGAGTCGAATTTTCTACCTCTTTGATGAATTAAGCACTCGCGTGATGAATTCCAAACCGCTTTGCCAATTGTCGCACAGTTACACACTTTTCACGTAGCCAGGTGTTCAAAACCTTAATTTTCATATCTTTTTGAAAACGAATAGTTTAAACCGTGCAATCAAGTAAACAAACGAAGGATGACAGTCAAACGCACAGCATGCTATGATGAGCAGGTTACTCCAATTGCATCCTTGTTGCTGTCCAAGGAGATAACCGACTGGTTCATGTCTAGCTTGATGACAGTGTTTCTTCATCGGTGAACCATTTTCGGAATAGACGTATAAAAATATTACCATATTACTTTTCCTACTGTTCATCTGAACAGCTTTCAAGTTGTTCTGCACTTGATGACAGCCTAGAAAGTTACGACACCCTGAAAGATTGATGGAGCTGACATATTTAACAAGGTCATTAATTATTGACGATGTCATGGGAAGAAAAAGCTGTCCTGGGCTCTGGGATTGTTATTAATTTCAGAGGAAAATGTTTCCCCATCAAAGTACAACTCACGTGGTCACCGCTTCGTTGTGATAGTTCTTGTAATTATATTGACCCATAACTTTTAAGTGCCTGTACTATGCAATACTGGTGGTGGACGAAAATCGGACCTTTTTTCTCACGCAAGTTGTGTTGAATACTTGGGCGTTGATAAGTGTGTTAAATATGTTTACGAGGGTACTCGTTTCATGTGATGAATTTTGAAATGACGTTTGCCACTGGTTTCTTTTTTCAACGGAAAAGTAGATTAATGATGTATTTAATCGAAAGAGAGTGTTTTATAGTTTCGGTGGCGAATGAAATGTGGGAATTTGGCTTTGTGAAATATCAAAACAATTTGACACATTATCAACTGGATTGCTAGTCGGTTGAGTGATATAGTTGTTCGCCATAAATTGCCACAGTTAAAATACTAGTGCATTAGTCAGGATATTGGGGTACACATAGGTCAAGTTAAGACCAAGTTGTTCCCAGAAAAATTCCTCAACATCGGAGAAAAAGTAATTGTTTCATGTTGCTTGAAATGATAAATGATGATGGTTTCAGGATCGTTTCTCATGCCTGTCGAGTGGCCTTTCATTGCAACTGTTTAGTTCTCACAGGACGTGTTCAATTGTGAAGTGTCAAATAAATTCAAGTCATAGGTGAAAATTGTGATATAGTTCTCAAAATTTGGAGGATTTTGGAGGTTCTGCATAGAAATGTTCTTTTTCAACTATGATGAAAGTTCTAACTGATTTCCAACATTTTTTATAAAATACAAGTTAAGAATACACAAACAAAAAGAAACATTAAATTTTATGCACATAAAGGGAATGCTAAATTTAGCAGAAATTAATGGGATATTTCATGTAAATTGAGGTCACATAACGCCTGCATCTAGTCTATTGTATGACAGATTACAAACATTGTTGTATGGTGCATGGAAGATTGCATACAACTTCGTTGTTTACGCCTCCTTTGGGTTGAAATTAAACGAGAGGAAATTTTACGCGCTTGTTAAAATTAATTACTTTTTCTGTGTACAATTCGTCGGAAGTTTCTCATAACTGGCAACTGGTTACAAAAACAAAATTTCGAAACAACAAAGAGCTAGTTACATTTCACATTTATTTCACTTCAATCCTGACCGTTACACAACATACATACAAACTCCGTGATTATCTACATTCGACACAGGAAGAACGGAACTTCTTCCCACATTCTCTTCACTGACAAACACAAAAAAAAAACGGAAAACGAAATAGTCATTCACTTCACGAACACGGAACGCAACCACATCACTGCGCATACCTTCCGTTTCACCTCGGCCCGTCGACTCCGACCGTTGACCGCCCCGCCTGGTGGTGTTCTTGACCGGATCATTATCATAATCAGATTCCTTGGGCGATTGATGGCATTCCTGAATGATGGTGCTGCACAAGTCTGCCCGCACCGGATATTCGACGTGAGCTGAGTCGTAAAAATGGTCCATCGCCATCGGACTGGCCCTGTCGTTCGGGATTTTATGACTTTCGAGCAAGCTGCCGGCGGCGGCGGCGGCGGTGGCAGTATCTTCTAGTTCTGTTAGTTGAGTTGCAAATGAATTCACGTCCACCGATGACGGATCTGCACCATCAGTTATTCCTACTATGCCAATAACAGTCTCAGCACGGCCTCCAGTATCATCGTCGTCAAGTTGTACTTTGGCCGCGGCGTCAGCTACTGTTGGACGGTGTCTATCATTGGGAGCCGACTCACGCTTTGACGAATTTAAATGTGCGTCATTTCTCCTGCGGCTGCCGTTGAAGCTTCTCGTTGCCCGCTGGTTATATCTGTCATCTTGACCATGGATGGTGGAATGCAGGTCTGCCGGTGCAAAACGTGGATCGATCATAAACAGTCCTGGCTGCTGATAGACGTCCAGTGGATTCCAGTTGAATGTGGCAACGTTGGCGAAAATGTCCTCCTGATTGCGCCTCGTGCTCAAATAATTGTCTATCACGTCTTTGGAATCGTCAACCGAGCGATGTCGTCGGCTGCTGTTGGGCTCCAGCTGCTCATCTTCCTCATTGGTATTCAAGGCACATTTTTCCTCTCGAAATCTCTCATTGCCACTATTTTCTTGCCGCCTGGTGGGGCTGGCATCATTTTCTATGTCATCCTGCTTAGAAGGCAAACTTTTCTTTTCTAAAGCAAAGTGGCGGCTTTGGGTTTCGCCAACCACTTTCGTTCCACTATTGTCCTCATCGTCAGCTAATAAATTAATTAAATTGTCGTCATTTATCTCGACAATTCTTGCCTCCTCACGTTCGGCGGCAAATGGGAAATCCTCGGCACAAGATGTCGGCGAATGCCGCAGGACAAGTGTCTTTGAGAACGTCAGCAAATCATCGAGTACGGCATCAATCAGGGGAACGTTCTCGACCAAATCCGGCCTCGATTGGGGTTGATGCTCGATGGCTGCAGCGAATTGATCGAAAATGTCCTGATGGTGGTTTTCGTCCTGTTCGTCGCCATCCCGGGTGGGGCTTGGGTAGGGTGTCGGCACCCGTGGGGTTGGTGACCGATGGCCCGACGGAGACTGTGGTGCCGGCGACGGTGGCCGAATATTTCCATTCTCGAAGCGCACCCACCGGCCGTAGGATGTTGATGTTGGCCGTTGTGGTGGTTCGTTTCCGGCTGGAACTGAATTAGGCTCGATTAGATGGTTTGCTGGTGATACTGTTTTCAGGGGTTTTGCTGCTTTATTCTCCGTGGAGTGAGTGATGGGATCGGGAGAAGAGCGAAGGTGTGGGAGATTGAGGGTTGGGTATGGGGGGTGTTCAACATTGAATCGATTGATGGGGAGAACGTGAGGTTAAATATTTGAATTTCGGAGCATGAATGGGCGCCATTCAGGTAGTTTATATCGGAGACATTTTGCCGAAAGATGCTTCGGTGCACGGCGGGTAGTTCAATTTTTGTTAGGAAAGACCAATGAAATTTTGAAAGTATTTTGCTCTTATTACAGAGTAATCATAGAAACAATACCATAGGACAAGGAATGGACTATCCAATAGTAAAGTTGAGAAAAAGCCAGAATAATTTTGCTGACATGATTTTATAAGTTTATTTTTCATCCTAATCTTATGAAAGTATGACATTCATAGCAACTACATTTTATACAATCTCCTACACCCAAATAGAAAATAACATAACAGTGGCAATTGTCCGCCAGAAATTCATTTAACTCTCATTTGATTCAGGAAGTGGAAAATGCTTCCCCAAATTAAGTGAATCTTATGTTTTAAATGAAATGATGATTGGTCAAGAAGATTTTTTTTTTTCTATTCGGTGCTAGGGGCAAGACAGCTCTTGATCGCGAGTTATTTCAGAGTTGCTTTTGAGGTACCTCGAGTAACTCTCGTTGCTCAGCAAGCGAGCACTGTAATTTTTTTGCTCTCTGTTTTTGCACAGCAGCTGTCAAACAAACCGACGCTAGTACATTAGCTCTCGAGTGTGCAAAATTGGAAACTAGCAATTTTTAATGGTTTACTAAAACAAGCTGCATTCACTTTAACTTCATATCTAATATGCTCGTACAATTTTATATTGTATTTACCACTATTCGTGTAAGGCTTTGCCTTTTTCAATACGAAGTTATTTTTATATCTTCGACTAAGTAAAACTTTGTATTAACCCATCAGTTTTGGCTTGATCTGCAATTTTTTTATGCAGCATCATTCCACCAGACGGTCAGACTAAGAACTGGTGCTTTGGGACAAGGACAGGAGAAGAGACAAACGAGCTTAGCCCGCTACACTCCAACACAAGGTTTTCAAAATCGATTTTTAGCAAATTTTGAATCTATGCATATCGCTATCATGCCTCATCATTGTACTTCAGTAGGGCTCTTCGTTGTGCCATCTTCTATTGCCATTAGCAGAATTTTCCTCAATGTTTTCAAACAAATTGGAAGTCTAGTTGGAAGTCAAACTTTTCGAAACCCTGGCAACCGATAAGAACCGATGAATATTGATTTACTTTCAAGCTATATTGAGTTACTCGCGAGTTACTCGGTGCATCAATGCAACTCAGAGTAGAGCTGTCTCACCCCTAGATTCGGTGTTCATATAAAAATGATTTATTTTAGAATTGGCTTCCAGTAGTAACATTTGCATTTAAAAAATATGTACAAAAATTTTTCCATTCGTTTACCTTAACCCGCACTGACAAAACTACCTACGCAGCATCAATCCTAGTAACCCATCAGTCAGCAGACAAAATTTGACATCTCTATCAGTCGAACTTTAACCGTGATGGCAAAAACAGTGAAGCAACTTCGTTCAGAAGTGTGCGCGTTCGAAGAACGGTACCCCGCCGCGTCGAAAACGGACATCGTGCGGCACTTTGTGGACGCCGGATACGCCCGTTCCGACATCTACAACATCTTGGCACTATTAAACAACAATCAGAGCATCAAAAGAAAGCCCGGTTCCGGACGGCCGACAACCCTGAGTGACAAGAAACTCCAAAGGATGCTGAAGAGGAAGACCGAGGGAAAAATGGCTACATCGTTGCGTGCGCTTGGCCGGGTCGGTTCAACCTGCCAAACGGTGAAAAAGTACCTGGCGAACATGAACGTACATGTCAGGAAGCGGAAGTCCACTGGTTTCGGAGCTGCAGACAATGACGCAGCGGCTGCAGCTGAATAAGATGGTCAACTCGATATTCCCGGCGAATCGCGACGTGGCGGTGGTGATGGAAGACGAGACCACTCTCACCCGGGGATGGCAACGACTGGCAGGGCACTTCTTATTATACTTCCCCCACGAAGGAAGTGAGCTCCGAGGTGAAGTTCATTTCACACACCAAATTCCCTAAGAAGGTGCTTCTGCAATCATCGAAAAATGGATGTCAAAGCCGCTCTTCTTTCTTCGCTCCGGACTGGTGGTAAACGCGGAAATTTATAGTACGAAATGCCTTTCGGAAGTTGCGTCGTTCCTCAAGAAATACCATAAGTGCGAAGACGCAGTGTTCTGGCCGGATCTGGCGTCGGGCCACTACACGAAGCGATCGTTGGAGGAGATGGAGCGGCTTTATATCGATGTGGTACCCAAGTCGGTGAACCCACCCAACGCCCCCCAGCTGCGTCCCATCGAGAAATTCTGGGCCAACTTGAAGCGTAAGATCTACCAGATCGTAAGATTTTGTCGCGTAACTGAGGAGGAATTGATAAATAAATCGAAGAAAGAACTCAAAGGCATGCCTACACGCATGTTTTCGTCCGCCATGGCGAATGTTTCGGTTAACTGCCGAAAGGCCGCTCGCAAGGGCGTAGAATTTTTTTACAAGTAAGAATAATTACCTTCCATGGGAAAATTATCAAAAGCAATTATCTGTTTTAGCTTTTTTTTATCACCGTCCGAAAAAGGTCCATGGAAGGAATATTTAGATTAACTGTCAATTTAAGCAAGTAAGGTTACAGTTGGAGTCTTCCGAGGAATTCCAGAAGGCACTAGGACAATCAATTAAGGTTGAAGGATGTTCTTTCCAACAACTGGACATATTTAATCAATCCACACGTGCAGAATTTGAGCTGACCTATCTGAAAATCGAAAGGTTTTTAATATCGAAAATTCGAAGCACCAAATGTAACTAGCGTGAATAGCGCACCATCCAGAGTAAAACTGCCAGAAATTAAACTTCCACATTTCGATGGTTCAATTCAGGAATGGCTAACGTTTAGGGACACATTCCAATCATTGATAGGCTGTACACCTCAGCTCAGTAATGTGGACAAATTTTCGTACTTGGTCTCATCTTTATCTAAAGAGGCGAAGCGTGTGTTCGAAGTTATTGAGGTTACCTTTGCAAACTATTCGGTTGGATGGGATTTATTAGAGAAGTGGTACGTCAAAAACTTCAAATATCTTATAGTGAAAACGTACGTGGAAGCTCTTTTTACAGTCAAACCAATGAAAAATGAGTGCCATGAGTCCCTGAACAAACTTATTGACGAATATGAACGGAACCTGAAGATAGTCGAGAATGTTGGGGGAGCATCCGGACAACTGCGGCACAATTCGCGCGGTTTTGCTCAGTTTTCGACTCGATTCAGCTACTATGCGTAATTGGGAGACTAATCGAAGATCAACAAATGTTCCTACGTACCCCGAACATATCGACTTCCAGCGCAGTCACAGCCTTGTTGTACAATCTGTTGCCGCCTCCAAGCCTCGATCAGCCAATCCACTTCGCATGTCCTCTTCATCACTCACGAGCTTCTCCGAGGTTAGCTCAGTTCACTCAGTCGTATCTACCATACAGAAATCCTGTCCTTTCTGCAACCAAACGTTTTATTCGCCGATCCAATGTGAGCCCTTTTAGGAAAGGACTTCCGAGAGATTCTTCTCCGTCTGGTTCGCACTCATCCTTTTCGTCGACCAATCAAATCAAACAAACCGCCTTTGCCTCCTGAGAACCCAGTTCCTACACTCACAGCTCATTCCACAAGCCACTTCTCATCAGCATTCAACGAACTGCAGCATAAATTCCCAGCAACAGTATTGCTGTCAACAGCCCTAGTTAAGGTCTTCAATTCAACCGGACAGTTCCAGTGGGCTAGAGCTCTTTAAGACACTGGGGACCAGTTCAACTTCATATCACAATCGCTCGTTCAGAAACTAAAACTGAAACGCACAAAGGAATTCATCCCAATCAGTGGTGCTGGCTGGCCTTGCGTCCACGTCATCCAAATATTCTACTACCGTGCCCATTCAGTCCCATCATCCTGATTTTAATTCAACTTGGAAATTCCACGTTCTTTCCAAGATTACGTTGGAGTTACCGAATCAAGCTATCGACGTTTCAAGCTTCGAGCTTTCATCGGAAATCGTTGTGGCCGATCCAACCTTTGGTCTACTTGGTCCTATTGATCTGATTTTCGGCGTTTAAAATTTCTACGATCTGTAACGAAATGGTCAAGTAAAATGCTCGGCTTTTCGGCAATCCTGCCCTGAAAAAAAGCCTACTCAGAATTCATTCGAGAACATGTGGAGCTCTGACACATGAAGTTGATAGCCAACCCAGAGGCACTGCTTAAAAACTGTTATCTTCCTGATCATACCAGACGGCCAGACAGCATCACTACCAAGTTGAGAGTTGTTTTTGATGCTTCCTGTCCAATTGACACAGGACTGTCTCTGAACGATGTCCTACTGACTAGTCCACAGGTACAAAACGATCTGGTAGCTATAGTCCTTTGATTTCGATTTTCTCAGTTCGCCATAATCTCTGACATCGAGATGATGTGAACCGATTAGGACATATCAACTGACTATTGTAACCCACGGTACTTCACCGGTTCCTTATCACGCTACAAAATCCCTTCAAAAACTTGCAGAAATTGGATTCGAGATGTATCCCAGCGCTGCTGTAGTGGGCAAGGAATTCTATATAGATGACTTACTCACAGGTGCCAACACTGTCGAAGAAGGCCGAGAGCTAAGTCATCAATTGCTTCAGCTGATGCAATCTGCTGGACTTCAGCTTCGTAAGTGGGCTTCCAACAGCCCAGAAATACTCTCATCAGTTCCAGAAAATATGAGAGATGATCGTACGCTATTTGAGATCGAGTCAGCTTCGCCCGTGGAAACCATCGGACAATCTTCCATTATCCAAAAGGAACGTACTCTCAGATATCGCACGCCTTTTTGACCCTATGAGACTCGTCGGCCCAGTAGTAGTGCAGGCAAAACTGTTCATGCAAGAACTTTGGAAGAAAGGAATAACCTAAGATACACAATTGTGTATTACTGTCTCTCATCTAGCCCATCTCGTTGGAAAACTTTTGTGGCAAACCGTGTCTCAGAGCTCCAGCAAATCCCGGCCAAGTGAATCTGGGCACACGGGCCCCCACCAGATGAACTTTCTCGATTCTGGCCAACCTTCTCGATTCTGGCCTTCCCAGTACAACACGAGTTGCTCAAGGATCAGTTGGAAGAACGATTCTTAGCCTAACCGGAATGGTTCCGTAACAACAGCTGAACTAAGACAAACAACCGAAATGCTTGTCAAAGTCGCACAGGAAGAGCGATTCACACAAAAACTCACAGATAAGGCCCGTGATGGTCAGGTCCATAAGAATTCGAGATTATAGGCTTTTTCTCCGTTAGTTTCCAATGGAATATTGCGTGTCGGTGGCCGGTTACGCCACGCTCCAGTAACCTAGCGTCATCCGATGATTCTGGCTGATAGACATCCCCTCACGGACCTGATCCTAAGGTTTTATCATCACAACAAGCTCCATGCAGGACCACAGTTGATGACAGCAGCAGTTCGCGAAAGATTCTGGCCGCTTCGTGTTCGTAATCTTGCTAGAAAGGTTGTGCATTAGTGCACTAAATGTTTCCGCTGCAAGCCAGAGGTCATGGAACAGCTTATGGTAGAATTGCCCCCAGAGCGTGTAACACCAACCTTGCCATTTCTCCGAACGGCTGTCGACTATTGTGGTCCATTCAGCTATCGTCCTGTTCAATGAAGAGCTCCAATAGAATGTTATATCGCCAGCTTTGTACGCCTCGTAACCAAGGCCATTGAAGTTAATGTGTTGGATACTTTTCGACCACTGCATTTATATCCGCCTTGCGACGCTTTGTGGCCCGTCGTGGAGGGCCGGAACTGATCGAATGCGACAATGCAATGAACTTTCAAGGAGCCAAGCGAGAAATGGTTCAACTTGTCAGTTTGTTTCAATTACAGCAACATACACATCTCTTAATTAGCAGCTGCGCTAACGACGGTATTGCATTCAAATTCATATCGCCAAAATCTCCAACTTTTAATGGTCCTTGGTAGCCAGCAGTTATATCTCTGAAAAATATTTGCGTAGCACTCTTGGAAACCTCATTCTATGTCAGGACGATTTCGCAACACTAATAATCCAAATTGAAGCATGTCTCAATTCTCGTCCGCTAACACAGCTCACGGCCGATCCCAACGACCTGGCGGTGCTCACTCCAGGGCACTTTCTTGTTCAACGTCCACTTGTAGCTGTGATCGAGCCTAGTCTCGAAGGCATTCCAATGAATCGGCTCGATAGGTGGCAGATCGAATCGCATCCACTGTATGTCGGACGGACTTCTGGGCCTTCAACGAAAGAAGCTAACACCAAAGAAGGCAACTCAGGCTGAATTAATGATACCTAGAAGGATGACTCGCTTCTCGACTCTACCCAAACCTGGTTTCAACCGTCATCGTCCGAGTGTCGGATCCGTGGAGGTCGGATCCATGCAGGCCGGAAGCCCAGTTGCTTTTGTGATTGATTATATAAAGTTGAAAAAGCTGTCTATGTTTGTTCCAGAAAGGCTCGCCAAGGATGGGTCCAGGCCAAATCACCCGGAGAAGACGAAGTGACGGTGTAGATTCGATATCCATCAATCCCTACAGACTGGTCAAGGTATACACGTGCTCCCGAAAACGCTCATGGCTGGAGGTCCAACGCGAAGCAAAAGTAAATATAACGACGAGATGAACCCGACAAATTCAACCCAACAGACGATGCGACCACACATTTCACGATCACATGTACTCTGGATAGAGAACCGAATAGAGGGTGTTTCGATCAACATCGGTCGACTGAAACTTGACGCATTTCCTTTCATCGTGCATTAAAATTTTGCACATTTTTGCCCATTCTGAAGATGTGTGCGTGTAGCATCATGCCTTTATTTTGATTTTGAGATTAGCACTTCAGTTATCAAAATGTCGTCAAAGGGAGAGAACCAATTCATCAAAATTTTGCACGTGCATGGCGAAAATCCAAACTACTCGCACGCCAAGTTGGCGAAATTGTTGAATGTGGCTAAATCAACTGTTTCCAATGTATTTTAAAGTGTTTGGTGAACGTTTGTAGACAGCCAGGAAAGCTTGATCGGGGGTAAATCGAAAACCGGAGGCCACAGTGACGACAAAAAGAGTTGTCCGCTGTTTCGAGCGGAACCCCAACCTCTCCGTCCAAGGTGTCGCAAAGAAGCTGGGACAGGAGTTTTATACGGCGAACGGACGGGGAAAAGTGGCAGATATTTTCAAGCACATAACACTAACAAAGTTCGCGAAGAAATATCTGGTATGGCAGGCCACCTGAACCTGTGGCTTTCAGAGCAACGTTTACATTGCGATCGGAACCGTCAACCAGGAAGTTTATCTGAGCGAGTGCCTACAAAAACTGCATTTCCTGAAGCGACACAATTGATCCGTTCTATTTTGGCAGGATTTGGCATATGGCCATTATGGAAAAAAAGTCATGGAGTGGTATGCTGCCAAAAACGTTTAAGGACAAGAACCCTCACAACTCGCCAGAGCTCCACACAATCGAACAATATTGGGCCATCGTCAAGCGGAACCCAAAAAAGGCTCAAAAGGCTGTTGTGAGCGAGAAACGAGAAGGCAAACTGGCGTTCTGAGGCGAATAAAGTGGACAAGGAGATTGTTCAAAATCTTATGGCAGGTGTTAAACGAAAGACCCGGCAATTCGCATTCGGTAAAAAGGAAGCTTAGCTGAATATTTTTCCTGTATTCTGTAATCACTGAACTTGAAAAAGAAAAAGAATTTGACTTATTGATAAAAACTTTGATCGACTCACACACATTACTGTTTGACCACATTTTAATCAGAACACCCTTTAGATAGATGATAGATTTCAATTGAATTTCAGTTAAAAATAAGCTTTTTTAACTGTGGCTGGCATGCTAAAACACAACGTAATTTACGGACAGATTCATCTGTTCGAATTATCAGTCAGGAGTGCACTCTCTCTTACACATTTTTCTTATCAGTCCGTCACACCCACTGATCATGATCTGCCGATCGTTATTGGCAATTTCCGAACTTGTATTAATTTTCTACCTACCCATATTATAACTTTTCAGAATAAAACCGTTAAGAATAGGCTAAATCAGTTCAGTATACCATCGAATAAGCACCAGTAGACATCGCATCGAATATCGTTTTGTTATAATCGACGGAGTTGATAAAGTTGTATCGTTCCTAAACCAATCGAGAAAATTGATTCTTTTAGTTCGAAACGTGATCGCGGTAAAATGGGTTACATTGGTCACTTCTGTTTTCAAAAATATTTAAAAGTTTTCTTTTCTAAAGACCAGTGTTTGGTCCCGAACGTTTATTGTAAGTATTTTTATGTATGTATTCCATTCGACAATAGTCGAGAAGACTCTTCCTTTTGCTGCATTATAGGGAATTGGGGCAAAATAGGCATTTTATCTCAGGGCACAGTTACGTGCGGGGGCTGATTTTGTAACCAACGAATTTATGAGAGTGTTTTCTTTAATAATCAGTCATTTATGCTAAACTTTTTCTATTATTTCAATTATCTGTAGGTTTGGGTCCATTTTTGCCCACTGTGCATTGCTTTCAAAATTTGCAAATTGTGTTTTGTTTTATTTAAATTTTTAAATGTTTTTAAGTACTTTTCGATACAGTCCTTTTATAAATACCCCTTAGAGGCTGTCCAGAAACCACGTCGACCGAAATTTGACAATTTCAAATCCCCCTTTATAGTCTTTTCTCAACAACGCCCCCCCCCCCCCTTCTTTAAAGTCTACGTAGACTTCATCAATTTTTTTTTTAATTTGCGGAAAATGTTCTACAACATGTTTGAGAAAAGAATTATGCATAAATGTTAATACTCGACAGTTGTTCCTTGGGGGGCGTATCGCATTGTGGCCTGGATCCATGGATGAGATGGGGTCTCTGATGTGAGAGCCGCCACAACGCTGGCTGAGTCCATGAGGATGAGAAGAGGCCGATCGGTTGATATGGTTGTCGTGATACGTACAGCTAGGGCTTCAGCGGAAAAAATGGAGCACTGTGCTGGGAGTTTGTGGAATTGGCTGAAACTACAGTCAGCGATTCCTATGCCGACTCTGCCTTGCCTGACCAAACCGTCAGTGTAGCGGATACAGTGTCCACAGTGTCGGTCTGCGAGATGACCTCTGACAGTCTGCATGGCCGAATGCGCTCTAAGGGCTCTTTTTATGGCGTCATAGATCTTGACTGTAGGTAGGTTTCAACCTCTAGCTCCACACCAGTGGATCCCGGCCACTTGAGGGAACTCCTGGTTGACAAAGCTGTGGACGAGTTGGTTGGCCTCCCCGAAGAGGAAGGCTCCTCTGCTAGGAAAAGCTGTTTTTTAGAGAACACCTACAGCGCCTGCACAACGAAGATGCGATGAAATATTTGAACGGGAGTGCTCTTGCCTCGACGCAAGCGGCAAGCCCAGGAGTGGACGGAAGGAGTCCAGAGGTAACTCTGATGGCAGTGTGGTAGACCGGGGCTAGATTGTCTTCAAGCAACTGTCTAGCGAGGCTCGTTATTTCAATTCCGTACGTGATACGGGTGTTGATGGTGGCAGAGGCAACTCGTAGCCTTGTTGCGCGATGGTTCGACGGAGGCTTATTCGGGTACGGCAGTTGGATTTTACCTCGTCGAAGTGAGGCCGGAATGTTAATGAGCGGTCGATCTGGATCCCAAGGACCTCTACGGTGGAGTTTCAAGTGATGAGTCCACCCCCAAGAGGTACCGGTGTAAGGAAAGGTCGATGGTTGCTTCTGTAGATGGGGATGTATGCGCTCTTCTCGGCAGACAGTTCAAATCCGATGCCTAGGGCCCAGTTTTCTAAGTGCCTTACCGTTTGAATAACTTGAAATGTCCGACGGTGGAGAAAGTTTTGTAGAAAATGCATGATGTGCCCGCTCAGTCCCCAGGCGATGAGCTGGTCCAGGACTTCGGGTATCCACGCCCGGTTGTAGGCCTTGGCAATGTCGGGTGTGGCGAGCTCGATATGTTTTCCATCTTCCAGGTGAGTTTTCGTGTTGCCTGTTGTCAATCAGCTCGTTCTTGTATAGGAAATCGCACAGCCGACGGTTGACCATCCACTCTATAATTTTGGACCCACAGCACGTAGGGAGATAGGTCTATAGTCCTCTGGCGGGTGTCCGGATTTGCCAATTTTTTTGATAGGAACGACGAGGCTGTGAGACCAAGAATGCAAGATGGCACCCTTGGTGAAATACGCAAAAAAAAAGTTTAATTGAACCTGAGACTAAATTTAAAAGAATTACGTTTTTCTTTTTCCAAACATCATAGTTTAAAAAATGACGATAGTTTGTGTATTCAATCTTATTTCCATGGATTGGCAATGATAATATGGAAGAAATTTATTTGCAACAATCCATGAAGTGACCATTGACAGCTACTTTATTTCGAGAGCTATAGAGTGATAGCCTTTTTGAAGATCTTGCTGCCCATATCAGAATGCCTGGAGAGTCAATCCCATTCCAAGATTACTTTCATATACAATATACCCAACATGTAAACATTACCGATATCATTTGGTTATGGATACACTTTCAGATATCGACATTTATAATTGGGATTATTTGAAAAAGTGTTTTCATAATATTTTTTTTAATTTGAAAGATCTCACCAAAGGCCGTATCGAAAATAACATTCGTAAGAATAGAAGTTTTTGTTGCAAATACTCACGACAAAATCAATGCAATTGATATATAAATTTGACGTTGCTTTCTGAAAAAAAGTCAATGCACGGGAAAAAAATTGTTCTAGAAAATTGGAAAAACAGGTCATGATTTCATGTATATGTTGTGTTTTCGTGTTATGAATATTCCATTCGTGATAATAAAAGCTTTTTGCATGAATCTGGCATATCTACTTTATCGACTCTAAATGAAAGCAAAGAACAACAAAACTTGGTGGATTTACTTACTACGCTATTGTTTTTCTTGAGTAAATTATTGAATAATGCAGCTGATAACACAACTTTAGCTTTGAGACAAAACAACACTTCCAAACTTCCAAACACTTCATAACTCGCATCTGTCATCTCAATTATGAAACCATTAATAGGAGTCATGAATTCATAAAACAAGTAAACAATTGGGTTCATGATTTAGTATTCATGATAACAGATATGGATTGGTTTCCGTTTGTGTTCAACCACTAAACATCAATGTAGAATACTTTTTAAAATGAAGCATTTGTTTCTCATAGTTTAATTTATTATTGTAGGGTCCCATTTTGATATGGAGACGCACTATATCTTATGCTCATCAAGTCTACGAGTTTCTAATATCAATGACTCAGAACAAAATCCACCCTGCTCCCCTGCTTACAAGACCAACTTGGCCTACCATCCTCAAAATGCCATCATTCAGATAGCTCAAATAGAAAAGCCAACGCATCCACCTTGACGCTCACATTGTCTCCTGATGCGTCACCATGTGGGCCCTCATACTGATAAATTCAACTATTTTTAATCACGTTTTCCACCGAAAAACGACTAGCGAACCGAAAAGTTTCCTCCCGATTTGTTCCCCAGTGTACCCAGGTGACAGGCAGTGTGATGGCACGGACAATATATCAACCTACCGATGCTCGTAGTTTCCTCATAATTTTCCACCTGCTTTGTCCTTCGCTGGTGTGGCGATTTTGACGATTCACGTTCGACCATCCTCAACGTTTCGCTGCTGGTCACCGAGTGACATTCGAGGCATAAGGTGCTCTCCGTACTGGTGCTGCCATCTGACGTTCCACTAGGTGACCGCGTCTTACACGGTTTGTGATGGCAGCAGCAATTTTGGCGCTTGTGAAAATCACCACCCCACAGGTCGAATCGCTGAAATTCCTCGGACCGTGCATCGTACGGACCGAAAATAAACTCTCCGTCGGTGAAACTGATGTAGCGGGTGCTATTTTTGGATTCCGGTGGCGGCGACGGTGGCGTCGGATCACCAGGAGATGACTGACGCTCGGCAGCTAGAAATGCGTCGATTGATTTGTGCACCGGATTGAAATTTTGCACTCCGCTGGGCGCCCGGTGGTATCTGTTGGCCATCAAACTGCCGCCGGTGCCGCGAGGGTCAACACCGAATGTGGTGTCTCTCCGTAGTTCGCTACGCAGCTGTTGTTGTTGGCTTTCGCTTGAATTACATGTGATATTTACATTTTCGCTCAAAAATTTATCATCCGTTAAATTTGTTTTAAAATAATCATCGGGACAGCGCAGTTGCTGGCAGTGGGTGGTGTCAGTCGCTGCAGCGCGATTATCGTCCCATCGCTCGAAAGTGGGACAAACATCAGCGGCGGTCCTTGATGGCGATGGGACCGTTGAAGTTGAATCCTGACGACAGCTTTGGGATATTGTCGGATTGTCGGCCTCGAATGGTGAGTTCCACGGCTGGACACTGCTGGTGGGCGTTGGGTTGCGGTTATCGCAGATTTGCACTGTAATGGGGCAATTTCAGTTTAATTGAAATGGTGATAGCCCGAACGGATGGGTTTTCGGGAAACGGACAACAATGACACGGGCGGAAAACTGACATCAAATTGGGTAATGGGAGTTGTTTCCTCTTGTTGCTAGATGGATGCAGCTATAGTTTCGGATGACTGGTGCTTCGTTCGGTGAAAACTCATTACGGAATCATTCGGTTCGGACTGCCCGGAGAATGCATCTCATTATATAAGATCAACATAATGTTGCAAAGAACGGTGTGAAAATTTGATGCTGGTCTCTCTTACTAGCAAGTGCAATGGCATGGAATTTAAGGTTTGAAATGGTCTTATTAGGTAATGTCAATGCTCAGACAACGGTTGTCTCCAAACCATAATTTAACTCAACAAATTTATGAGTAGATTTAATGAGTTACTAGATCTGTCTAATTAAATACATTTTCCCTGTGCATCTCTAATGAATGTTATCAATTAAAGAGAAAATCTGGAGCTTTTATTTTTGATCCCATGACATTGAAGAAGATTTGCGAAAACTTCTTGGAAATATAGTATAAATTTCAATAGTTTTATTGACATAACTCCCTATCATTCTGAAATTACATAGCTCATATAAGCGCATCATTTTAGTACTGTTCGACGTAGAGGCAGAACATGGCAATTTTAATATAAAATGAGTGACTTTGACATGCTTTTACATATGTAGTTCAGTTATGATGAGTTGAGAGTTAGTTGGATACTTAGATAGTAAGATACCAGGCCGAAGTTTTTCAAATAATAGCCGGTTTGTTAATTTGCATTGCAGTTAAAAAATCCACAAGAGACAGACAGCCTAATAAGGTTGTACGCAAAGGTGGCGTATTACTACGTAACAATGTGTAATTAACGTTATAGTTATTTGTTTCAATATCTCGTGACGGTCACCATTTGTAAAGTTTCTATTTGGCATGCTACTCTTGGCATAAGTTTGCTTTATATTTGCGCTGGGTTTACGATTGCACAAAATATTTAAGGTAGGTATGTGGAGAAGGGAAAACTGGAACATTTTAAGTCACCGCTGTTTTCCAATTAACAAGAATTTGAAACGGTTTGTTAGATATATTTCAATCCACTCTTTAGCTGGGAAAATCAAACTGGTCGTCCTAAAATGGACGGATTTTTAATGGACCATGTTTGATCAACATTTTTACGACCGGGCGTATGGGGCATTCATACAACTCTTTATTGTGCGACAATTCATTAACTAGCAATACTAGCGTCATTTTTGCAACAGATGTTAGCAAGTAATTGAAATCAATTACTTGCTATTTATTAGTAACTGGTCATGTTAATGTTGCTACCTTATGCCTTTTCTACATACATTAGCGGTGATCATGGTGGCCGGCTTATACCGTCCATAAAACTCAACCGCCTCACCGAAAGATGGATGTCAACTAGGATCACAATTATTTTGGTTAACCGACTGCATAACCAAGGCCTGCGTAGCTAAATGTGATAGAGCCATTGTCATGGCCAGCTGCCAATGATTCATTTTGCTAAGGTGTACTTCTTATATATCGTTCAATGCTGTATATGAGATCTCCCTTACATCGATTTGAAGTCTGTGATGGGGAAATTCTTGGTATTTATTAAACTTACTCTGCAAAACGAAATTTTAAAACATAACCTAATATTTGCGTTATATTCAATAGTTCAATATTGAAAATCAACAGTTAGAAATATTTCCAATCGATTGGGACAAACATTTTGAAAATGATTGAATCAAACTGAGAACTGAGAAATTAACGCGCAAAACCTGACCGCTTTTTGTGACGGTCAAAATAGGTTTTTTTGTAAATTTGTACCCAAGTATAGAAAACAAAGACGTTGTCCTACAACAAAATAAATCACGATTTGAACAATCACCATCCTATAATCTAATCTAATAGTTGATTTTTGTAAATAACATGTGTGTCTTTCGAATTTTGAATCATTTTACAGAGCATATTATTTTCTGGCAGATTCTAATTTAGCTAAGCAGATTTCATAATTTTATATCGCAATATTGAGCATCGATGTTTGAAGGTCACAGCTCAAATAATTAAGAAAAAACAATGTTTAAATTTCTTGAGGCTGAAGTTACACAAATTAAGCATTACCACCCGCTTTAAAAGGTAGCCTGGGTTATCTTTTTTTTTTGTCCACAGACTAACTAATCCTAGTGTCTCCATACATAAAGAGAGATTTAATAGACTGAACGTAGAAGCTCCAAGTTATCAAATAGCCAATCAGATTATTGGCAAGTTTTCAGAATTGAGTATTTTATCTACATTCCCTCGAAAGATGTAGAAATCGATGGTGTTCCCTTTGATGTGAGTCTGATGTTCAAAGACTTGAAATGAACTTCTGGTTGTTTCAAGATTTTTTTAGTCACTCGAGAACTTTTCACTTTATTTGAATTATATGTAACATTGCAAACATTTCAGGTAAATGGGGATGGGAACACCAATATGAGATTTTCGCCACTTTCCAAAATCGAAAAAAAACAAGGGAATGAAAACAAGGGTGGTCCTTATTTTCAGAGAAATCGAAAATCTAATTTTGTAATTGCCGAAGTAAAGGTAAACAATCTTCAAAAAAGTTGTAGCTAAAATAATTTGAAGCAGCTTTGATGATATAAATTATTCTGTACCTTTTGATATGACTGAATTAGAGAATTTTTTTCTATGTTGCTTAGGGTGACCCTATAAATATCAGTTATTTTGCGGATTTTTTTTTCAAATTTTTCAGCAAAGCTGTCCTACCATTGCACAGTTGGCAAAAATGGAACCAAAATCCCATTAATTTAGACGGCGCAGGGTTGGAGTCATGAAAAATAGCTTTTCTTTTGGGAAAAAATGCGGGAAATCGAATGGTGTTGGTTTCATTTAGGGTTGACCACAGTAAGTGTCCCATTTTGCCCATTTCTCCCCTCATTTTGGATGCAAATTACGTTTATTACCCAAAAACAGAACTTGGTGCTATTATATTGCATCCAAATGTACTGTAAATTTGCATAAAAACCTGAAAAACTGAATGGAACAGATTTCACTTTGATCGGATGCCAGGAAGTGGTCCATATTGCCAATTTAACCCGATTCTCCCCTCATACTTGAATAAACTCATATACCATGTGGTTCTGAAGATCGGCGCTAGTAATATTGCTCTCACTTGCACTGATCTTGTGTAAAAATGTCCGAAAAATCGAATGGGGAGGGTTTCGTTTAGGGTTGACTTCAGTAAAGGGTCCATTTTACCCGATTCTCCTCTCATACTTGAATAAACTAATGTACCATGCGGTTCTGAAGATCGGCGCTAGTAATATTACTCTCACTTGCGCTGAACTTCTGGGAAAATGTCAGAAAAAGCGAATGGGGAGGGTTTCGTTCAGGGTTGACCGTGGTCTATTTTACCCGAATTCCCCTCATACTTGAATAAACTCATATACCATGCGGTTCTGAAGATCGGCGCTAGTAATATTACTCTCACTTGCACTGTTCTTACGTTAAAATGTCCGGAGAATCGAATGGTGATAGTTTTGTTTAGGGTTGACCACAGTAAATTGCCCATTTTAGCCGATTTCTCCTCATACTTGAAAAAGCCTATGTACCATGCGGTTCTGCAAATTTACGCCAGCAATATTACTCTCACTTGCAATTTATTTTTGTAGAAGTGTTCAGAAAATCGAATGCTGACAGTTTCATTTAGGGTTGACCACAGTAAATTGTCCATTCTACCCGAATTCCCTGCATACTTGAAGAACCTCATATACCATGTCGTTTTGAAGATCGGCGCTAATAATATTACCCTTACTTTCACTGTTCTTACGTAAAAATGTCCGGAGAATCGAATGGTGATTGTTTTGTTTAGGGTTGACCAAAGTAAATTGTCCATTTTACCCGAATTCCCCTCATAATATAATAATATAATTCAAATCATGCTGTTTTGAAGATCGGCGCTAGTAATATTGCTCTCACTTGCACTGTACTTATGTAAAAATGTCCGGAGAATCGAATGATGATGGTTTTGTTTAAGGTTGCCAACAAAACATTGTCCATTTTACTCGATTTCCCTTTATACTTGAAAAGCCCACACAGATAAAAAACATTGAATTTTCTGCGTTATCGAACGCACATAAAGAGAATGGTAGATTTGGCAGATAATAATGGGATATTTTATCTTAATTTAAGGCAGGTAACGCCTGGATCAAGCCTGTTGTATGAAAGATTGCAAACATTGTTGTATGGTGCATCAAGGACTACAACCTTTTGCGTTGTTTACGCCTCTTTTGGCCTGGAATTAAACTAGGCGAAATTTTACGCGCTTGTTAAAATTAATTATTTTTTTCTGTGCATATACCATGCGCTTCTATTACTCTCACTTGCAATTTATTGTTGTAAAAATGTCCGAAAAATCTAATGGTGATAGTTTCGTTTACGGCTGCCTCAGTAAATTATCCATTTTACCCTATTTCCCCTCACATTTGAGAAAAAACTCACATATCATGCGGTTTTAAAGATTGTCATTTTTACATTAGATTCAATCGAAGATTTTCCATCTCATAAATAAAATACAGTATGAAATAAAAACAGTCGAGTTATTAGTACGAGACACTGAAGAAGTCTGCACATTGTAGACGAAATACGCGTATCTGTCGAAGATAAGCAAAGGTAGTTGGAATTAAATGGAAGATACTAATTTTTCTTCTAATTTATAGTTACAGGTATTCCACTAAACAGCTCAAACCCTCTAAGATTCAGTTCATTCTAATGTTAATCGACTACAAAAGTTTGTCATAGTCTTCGCTTCCATCAAAATCTGTATAGCTGTCGTCAGTATTATCTACGGTCGCTTTATTATTTACAAGATGGAGGTAGTCGTTGAAAAGTTGAATTCTGTCATGATGAGATCTTTCATTTTGTAGTACAACTGCTTGACCTTTTGAACATCAAGCTGCTTTGAAGAAACGGTTTAGCTGCTAATCAACCTCACATGATTTACCAGTTGTTTCGAATTACCGAGAATTTCGGCGAACTTTTACGGATCTGATAAAAGACGTTGCGCCTTGTTGCCTGTGTTGCTGCTACCACTGCCTCCAATTTTTGGCCGATTCACGCTCACTTCAAACGCATCCTCGAGTTGGTTTATGAGATTATTACGGTATTACGGAAATCGAGTGAAATGGACAATTTCCAGAGGTCAACCCTAAACAAAACTATCACCATTCGATTTTCTGGAAATTTTTACATTAGTCCAGTGCAAGTGAGAGCAATATTAATAGCGCCGATCTTCAAAACAGCATGATTTAAATGATATTATTAAATTATGAAGGGAATTCGGGTAAAATGGATTACCTACTGTGGTCAACCCTAAACAAAACCATCACCATTCAATTCTCCGGACATTTTTAAGTAAGATCAGTGCAAGTAAGAGCAATATTACAACCGCCGATCTTCAAAACGGCATGGTATATGAGGTTATAAAATTATAGATGGAAATCGGGTAAAATGGACCCTTTACTGAAGTCAACCCTAAACAAAACCGTCCCCATTCGATTTTCCGGACATTTTTACCTAACTACAGTGCAAGTGAGAGTAATATTACTGGCGCCGATCTTCAGAACCGCATGGTATATGAGTTTATTCAAGTATGAGGGGAGAATCGGGTTAAATTGGCAATATGGACCACTTCCTGGCATCCGATCAAAGTGAAATCTGTTTCATCCAGTTTTTCAGGTTTTTTTTTTGCAAATTTACAGTGGACTTGGATGCAATATAATAGCACCAAGTTCTGTTTTTGGGTAATAAACCTAATTTGTAATCCAAAATGAGGGGAGAAATGGGCAAAATGGGACACTTACTGTGGTCAACCCTAAATGAAACCAACACCATTTAATTTCCCGCATTTTTTCCCATGAGAAAAGCTATTTTTCAGGACCCCAACCCTGCGCCGTTTGAATTAATGAGATTTTGGTTCCATTTTTGCCCACTGTGCATTGATTCTAGAAAAACAAAAGTTACAACTTTTGATGTGATTTAATTGTCTCTACCGTATGTCAAACAAGAGTTTTTATGATTTTTGTAAACAAAATAGCCCTTCTTCAAAAGTTGATTTTTCTAGCTGGTGAAACCCAAAAAAATATTTTCATATTAGGCCGTGATATGCCTATCATATCTGAAAACTGGAGATAGATTTTTTTAATAATTGATTAAAACAAACTTGAAAAAGGAGTAATTTTATAAGAACTTCATTGTGTTCTCGCTTATAGTAAGAGATAACGGCAAGATTTTTACGTCAACAATTTTGTCTTTTAAGTTATAAAAATCTTCTTAAGACAACTTTGTCGGCAAATTTGAAATAAAAAAGGTTGTGCAAAAGTTTTTCTTTGGGACACTTTAAGCCAAGCAGGAAAAAACGTTCTAATTCAGTCATATCAAAAGGTACAGAAAAATGTTAACAATCAAAGCTACTTGAACTCATTTAATCTACTACTTTTTTGAAGATTGAAGATTTATTTCTGCAAATAAAAATGTTAAATTTCCGATTTCTCTGAAAATAAGGACCACCCTAGTTTTTAAAAAAAGATGAGCCTTGTTATTAGAAACAACTTTGTAAAAGACAATTTTGTTCCAAAACTTTTAACTTATGCTGAAAATGTATCTTTCCAGCTAAATTTGCATTTTGGACCACTGGGCAATGGTTTCTTCCACAAATTTCTTGGAAATGCAAACTCGCTCAAGTAAACTCCCACTTCTATTGTAAAGGGGAACTCCTATTCTGTACAGTCATCGTGGTAATTCACTACGATTAAGTTAGCCTTCTCGAGAAATTTACGGAAGAAGCCTTTGTTTACGTTTGAGTCCTTTTCGAATGAGCACTCCCCAGTAAACGGGTTGACAGATCTAGTTATGCTCATGCCGTTCCCTCGTTGTCCAAACAGAGATCAAAGAACCTTGAAAACAAGGTAAAGCATATTGTCAGCTGTCATATTATCCGCACAAATACACTAACTCGAGCTTAGTTAAGGTTGAGTAACCCAATTTTATAAATATATCTAAAACCGAGTCTAAAACATCTAACGCTGAGTAATAGTATTTTATTAATTTGATTTATTGTTACTCAAAACGCCAGAGAATTGGGCCAAACTCAATTTTGAGATAGCTACATATTATTTTTTTCAATAATATACAAAGAGTCGGACAACGGCTTTGTCAATGTGCGCTTCGAAAGTTAATTTAAAATCTAAATAGCATTCGAAAATTAATAACCAGTGACGACATGGAGCAGATAGCTTCCACTGTACATGGGGGCAAGCAAATTACCGTACAGGTTTGGTCCGAAGGGTCTCAGATCGTTACAAAACTTTGCCGACTCATAGAGTTCATGGATAAGTGAAAAATAAAATCAAAAAATTAAGGGTTGCCAGTTTTTCTGGAAAACGCCAACTGAATTTTTCCGTTTTTCACGAACCTCGCTTTGTTCAAAAACTCAAGAACGCTTCATCGTAGAACAATTTTTTGCGATGAACTAACACTGTTGCTCAGCAAGTTGCAGCTGTACTACATTCTCGTCCATTGACTGAGCAACGATCCAAACAACTTTTCGGCATTGACTTCTAGCCACTTCTTGATTCTTCAGCACAACACTGCTGTATCGAAACCTGATATTCAAGACGTTTAAGAGAATCGGTCTTCTATATGGTCTTCAGGGAATGATCAACCCAAGGCGATGGCTATGGCAGAAACGGCATCGAAATAGTCCACGGTGCAACATGTAATCTCGTAAAGAGTTCGAACGACACTCAAGTCGTATTTTATGTACGTAACATGGGCATTAAAAAAAGTGGGCAAAAATTGCGGATTTTTCAAGGGTTTACCTTCACCAGCACTGACGAAACTACCAATGCAGCATCAATCATAGTAACCCATGCGTCAGCAGACAAGATGTGACAGCTCTATCAGTCGAATTCGAACCGTGGTAACAAAAACAGTGAAACAACTCCGTTCAGAAGTGTGCACGTTCAAAGAACGGCACCCCCCCACGGCACTTTGTGGCCGCCGGATACGCGTTCCGGCATCTAAAACATCTTGGAACTATTGGACAACAATCAGAGCATCGAAAGAAAGCCCGGTTTCAGACGGCCGACGATCCTGAGCGACAAGAAACTCCAAAGGATGCTGTAGAAGAAGACCGTGGGAAAAGTGGCTAAATCGCTGCGTGCGCTTGGCCGGGAGGTCGGTTCAACCGGTCAAACAGTAAAAAAGTACCTTACGAACATGAACATACTTGCCAGCAAGCGGAAGTCGCGTCCACTGGTTTCGGAGCTGCAGGCAATGACACAGCGGAAGCGGCTGAATTAGATGGTCAACTCGATTTTCCCGGCGAATTGCGACGTGGCGGTGGTGATGGACGACGAGACCTAACTCACCTTGGATGGCAACGACTGGCAGGGCACTTCGTGTTTTGCTTCCCCAACAAAGGAAGTGAGCTCCAAGGTGAAGTTCATTTCACACACCAAGTTCCCCGAGAAGGTGCTGTTCTGGCTGACAATCAGCGAGAAGGAGATGTCAAAGCCGCTCTTGTTTCGCTCCGGACTGGCCTTGAATGGGGAAATTTATAGTACGAAATGCCTGCCGGAGGTTGTGTTGTTCATCAAGAAACACCACAAGGCCGAAGAGGCGGTGTTCTGGCCGGATCTGGCGGCTGAATATCGATTTAATACCCAAGACGGCGAACCCGCCCAGCGTCCTCCAGCTGCATCCCATCGAGAATTTCTGGGCGAACCTGAAGTGTAAGATTTACTCCAACAAATGTGTCGTGAAAAATTAGGAGGAATTGATAAATAAAACAATGAAAGAACTCAAAAACATGCCTACAAAAATAAGCCTTGATAATTACCTTCCATGGGAAATTTATCAAAAGCAATTATCTTTCTTAGCTTTTTTTTATCACCATCCGAAAAAAGTCCATTTTCTTTTAATGCAAACATTGTTCAGGCAAATCGTGTAAATGTTCCCAAATTCAGGTTGGAAAAATATTTGTGGCAAACCGAGTGTCTAAGATTCAGGATTTCACCAAGGACAGAATTTGGGGCCATGTCCCAGGAACTGAAAACCCAGCAACACACATCTGTCTAAATAGGTTGCAACATCATGATTGTAACGCAAACCAGTTGTATATCAGTCACTTTAACTGATTTGCAACAAGTGTGCTACTAGGGTTATCTCCCGTGGAATGTCTCAAGCGCACCTTCAGTGGTTTAAGGGTCCACAGTGGTTGAATCAAGATCAGCAGTATTGGCCACGCGTGGGCAATACTTCCAACAATGAATTGGGTCCTGTGGTGCTTGAAGAATAACCAACATCGTCATTTCTTACACAAGCCGTACCAACAAGCGAGATCTTTGATCATTATCTTCGTTCACAGCGCTAGTCCGGATGGCAGCGTTTCTACCTCGGTGCAGAAACAATGCGCAAAACTGAATCGACAGTCCAGGAAGACTGGATGCTTGTCGCTCGAAGAGCAGGAACAAGTAATAGTTGCCTCGGATAAAACATAAGTAAACGGTTCAAGTCCTACTAAATCTAGTATGAAGGCATTCATGGTATCAGAAAACGATAAGATATGGGCTCCGTAAAGCTTACGCAATTGAGTCTCCGAAATAAATGTGCTAAATATTTTTTTTTATGATGATCTCCTAATAGTGGGTTAACATAATGGTGAATTGTAAATTTACTGGAAGACTATTTATGTTAATTCAAAATCCTGTCAATTTTTATTTTTCATATATCCTTTCATATCCATTATGTACAGATCAACTTATCCCACACACAATTCAAACAAATTTCATCCTCCATCACAAGTCCGTGCATTTGTTTTATAAACCCATACAATACTGAAGCAACCGCAAACATAATCCTTCCGAAAAATTCGAACACTTCATTCCGTGGAGGAAAATCCAACCGTACTCGAGCGCCGTTGCTTTCCCCGTAGGGAGGTGTCGTTGCAAATTAAAATCAACACATTTCCGAGTAATTTAGCGAATAAAAATAAGAGAAATTTAACAAAGTGCCCCTCCACCTGTCCCCCTCCCTTCCCCAGTCATCGTTCATGAGAGGAAAAGAGTTTGCATTATTTTAATTACAATCGCCACTCTCCGAAATGGTGAATTGAAGTGCATCGCCGAGCGCCATTCATCCCGTTCGCCAAGCTCCTAGCGGATTATTGTCCCCTCACACAGGCGAGGCGCGGTCGGTCACAGTTGAGCCCAGTGTTTACTCGCTGTGGCAATTGAGAGGCGGTTTTTTTTTCACGAGCTCGCGCCTCACCGCGTCACCATCATTGCAGTGAATCGCAGCAGCCCGGGTTCGGTTGTTAGGTAGGAACCCACTCACTGGTTGGTTTTAATTTCTTTGAAGTAGGGTGGGAATGGGGTGTAATATGTATTCCCTAACTGGTTTTCCCGTCCGATCGATGTCAAAACTCCACAATTTTTCCTAGTGGTCCGTGATGCCCTTCGTCCCTCAATGCTGAAGTGGGCATTCGAGGAATCCGGATTCTTTTTCTTTTTTTCGTATAATCCATTTCAGTGTTATTTTTCACTATTACCAGCTCGGGATAGTGATTTATTCGTCGGCAAACTTTTGCATCATCCTCGCTTTTGGTGCTTTTCCCCTTTCCACAGTTCATTCTTTTGTAGTAGAATTTTTGGTGAACATTTTTCTGCGTATAGTTCAGTGGAAAGAACAAACAGGATGGGGAATAGCGTTTTAACGAACAGCCTGATTCTGCTTCGGCCCAGGATCGGAGGCGGAGAACGAGAGATCTCGCTAATGGTTCAGTCACTGCAGTATCCGGATATAATTTTTTGAAGTTGTGATAGGAATACTTTTTTTTTCTTCGCTGGTGTGATTTCGTGAAATTCCTGATTGCATTTTCAATCAACGATGATGATACTTTTGAATCGACAGAGCAATTGGTTCAACAATCGGTACTGCGAATTCCATGCAATATATCTAGTTCGGAAATGGGATTTGAATGCGACTGTCGATGAATAGGAATGTTTTATTGCTCTTTTTCAAGGAATTTGTTTTGATTGTTTGTTGGATTTTATCACCAATAGATTGTGTGCAGTAATCTAGAATCCAAGTTGCTGAAAAGGTCACGGTTTTGTGCTAAAATATATATTTAGACTAGAACATGATTTTCAATTGGTTGCACATTTTTTTCAACTGCACGAATCATGATGTAAAGTACAATTTCAGTTTCAAAAAAAAAAGGGTGAAGGTCCAAAACAAACTGCAAGTTCGAACATTCCAGAATTGATCACAGTACGTCTTTGTTTTAAGTGGCTTAACATATTTATACATGCTCATATTGGCTGTGCTGATTTAAAAATATCCAATTTACAAACGTAAATAGTCAATGATGGTTGGAAATGTTTTATAAAAGCATACCTGAAAAGTTTCAGATTTTTTTAAATCGTTTAGCTTGACGGCTATTGACTTGAAGTGTCACATAGAATTTTGACTTTTTCGGTATGGGGAGTAAAGAAGTATTTTCAGTTATTACTTAAAAAAGTTGAGCTATACAATCGGATGTACAAAAACATAAAAAGACGTAGCACTTTTTAGTGAAGCCTTTGGCATAAACCGTGCTTAATCTAATCTAATCTAATCTAATCTAATCTAATACAAACGCAGCCAGTACGAGAAAGCATCCTGGAAATAATTGAGTTAGATGACGCCCAATTATTCTTTTTGTCTATATTGAGGCTTGCAGCATATCAAGGACATGATACAAGCATCAAAGCGGCCAGAGCCTACTGCGTTGCATTAACTGCAAAAGATGATTCTAAAAAATGAGTTGAATTCAAATGAATAGATTTGAACCACAACGCATTTTTTGAATCTACAGGGAGGAAGGATGCGTGGACATACCGTACCATACGCTCCGAGGTTAAAATAATAAAATGTTATTCAAATAAATCCAATGATAAAATGGTAATGATAGTAATAAAAGTAATAAAAATGTAAAATCAACATGGAATGTTATATAGAATAGTATATATAAAATATAGTGAAGGGATTTTCTTATGGAAAATGATGACGACAATTACACATGTCTCCAGATTGTTGTACCGCTGCAGTTGTAGAAGTATTTGCGTATGTATTTGCGTATTATGAACCTAAAAGCTTAGACAATGTATGATAGCCACGAGAATTTTTTTATAAAATTACTTTTCAAAACTTGGAAACTCCATGGATGACCTGAAATTATATATAAAAAATAGTATATTTAAAATGTCGATGTACTGTTCCATTTCTTGCATCCACTAGTTGATCACCAATGTAATCTAATCTAATAATGGAAACGCAGCCAGTTCGAGAAAGCATCTTGGAAAAACTGAGCTATATGACGTCGACTTATTTTTGCTTTCAATATTGATGCTTGCAGCATGTCAATGACTCAAAACAAGCGTCAAAGCGGCCAGGCCCACTACGTAACATCAACCGCAAAAAGAAACTATAAAACGAGCTGGATTCAAACAAATAAACCTGAACCGCAACGCATTCCTAGAATCTACAGGACAGGAAGAATGAGCGGACACATGGTATCATACACTCCGAGCCATGTCAAGTAAAATATAATGCTTTTATGCATCCTGGAGCATAACAGAAACCGGCAAATACCTGAATTTTGAACAACATATAGCATATAATGGAAGGATCGCATTTGTTATGTACAGTAAAAATGAAATGACTAGGAATATATTGTTTTGTCAATCTTATTTAAACTTAGACTTCGGTTATTCCACGCTTTACCGATTGGCTAAGGGAGGACCATATGTTATGTAACTTCAAATACGAAAAAAATGTTAATAGATCAATATGCAATGCTGAAAATAAAAGAAATATAAATTATTGCTGAAATGAGACTCTAATTCTTCTCATGGTGCTCCTTCCTCCTGTCCACATGGTTTTTTAAGCAGTCATTATATCTACAGAGACGCTGATGTTATAGCTATAATGAAAATGGAAAATATATAATATAATTTCAAGGTAAACAATACATTGGCGGGTGATCCATTATTCAATAGCGTTAATTGGATTAATACGTTTGCGTTATTTGTCAAGACAGATTCGGGATTCGCCATTGCCGTTGTCAATTTAGACCGTAACGGGCACGGGTCGAGGCGTTTTTGTATGTTGGGTGAATAAGTCACCTAGCCTAGCTGACTATTTAGTTCCAACTCAAACAAGGTACATCCTGGGCACGGTGCGAAGAGAACCTGGAAAAATGAGACTCCTGCCAGGTGTATCTTTGACATACGTTTAAGGAATCCGGATGCCGCAAAAAGTATTCCGACTAAGAGTCACTCCTCATCACCAATGTCACCAAAGAAATAAAAGCAAAAGGAAACAAATTTATGAGAAAAGAGAAACGTAAATATTCACCCAACTTTTCGAATAAAGCAAAACAATTGAGAGGAAAGCTACGCTGCTGGATCATCAAAGCTTTTTGCAAAAATGATTCTATTTTGAAATATTCCGCGGAGCGAGAATAAAAAATAATGCGTCTCTATGGCAACTATGGAATATTTTACATGGAGCAATGGGCAAGAACATTGAAATATAATATTAACTATTCAATGGACGTTTACTTATCTTGATGGCGCTTCTTCGTCTCGATTCAGAAATTGTACAGGAATCTGACCATACAAAGTCCACCAGCACCACACTTTTTGAGTTCAATTCCAGAAACGAAACTTCTCCAGTTTTGCTGAAAACGTGCTCCTAGCCATATCGGTACCACATTTCCATACGGAAACACTTTTACAAAATCGGACTTTCTATGAAATTATTACACCCTGGATTTTTTTTAAATTCTAGATGAGCTAGCCTCATCCGAACAGCATTCGCAAATTCACACCGATTTATAACGAACAATAAAAACGCGGCGGCTCACGCAAAAACACAACTCGTCCGCGGGCAGCGCTTGCTGCGATCTTTTTTTTTTTTTTTTTTTTTTTTTTTTTTTCTCTTTGGCGTAAACCGTGCTTAATTTGAGTTATTCTATTTTGAAGCGCTGCTCAACTTTGTTGCGCTTTGGTTTGAAAGAAGAGGCGGCATCCGACTACAGTAATTTTACCTAACGCCTGTCTACGTAGAATTTCGGACATCAAAATAATAACAGAAAAATAAATAAATGTGGGTTATATCAGGGACTAAACCGCAAGGTTATCGAAGAACTGTATTGGTGTGTCCCTTCTTATGAAATTTTCTACATACTGAGCCATTGTTTACGGTTGTTAGTCCGGGCTTAATGCCTCAAACAGGGCAAGTTGCAAACCTTTGCAGCATTATTTGAGCTCCTAGGTTGATGAAAGAAGCCGACGGTAGAGCTTTCTCAAACAGCTTGAATAATCCTGAAAGAAAGATCTTTCCCAGCTTTCTGGATGGGAATGACTTTAGCTAACTTCCTACAAGAGATGAACACGATTGCTTGAACTCCAAGTTCGTGATTTTATCGAAACCTGGGGCCTTGTTGTTCTTGGACGCTTTGATACACTGAAAATTTGTTTTCGTAAATGTTCTTTCTTTGTTATCAAATGTTTAGAGCTCGTGACAGTTGCGCTTGCGGCATTAAATACGAAGGTAGCTTCTTAAAAAGAACAAATCAGTTATTAATAGATTTGTCATAATGTCTTACATTCATTCGATTTCGTGTATAGGTCAACAATTCCTCAACTGAGATCTCCAACTCTTCCAAGAGGTCCTTGGGAATTTGATTGATGTTGTTTGCAAGCTCGATAACGGCGGCTTTGTGCGGACTACCGATGTTTCGTCAGAGATTGTGGGAGCTAAGGATATGTTGCAGGAGTTATCAAGCGGTCCTTAGGGCCATTGCTGTCTAGTGGGATCAACGGTGGAATGGGCCTTGGTTTAATTTTTAAATTTTTGTCTACTTCCGAAACGGCTTTGCACAATCTGGGAGAGAGCGGATCGGAAGAAAGGCAGACCATTTCGCTGGTATTGGCTTCGGGTGGCGTTACGAAATTGAATCAGTTCTTTTGTGAGTCTATAAATGGGTACAGCGTTGCTCACTTGTTCTATCACTGGGACATGTTGCTTCCGGTCCTGGGAGATTACTTGCTCGATGTCATCAACCGACGAAATTGGTGGTGTCTTTAACGTGATTTCGGAACCTCTCCCATCTTGCGTGAAGGTAGTTCCGTCTGGTGATTCGATGCCGGTTGACAAAGGAGCCAACTTCGACCACCACTGGATAGTGGTCGGAGCTGAGCTCCTGGTTCACGACCGGCTGGGCAATGTTGTTCCCCATGTTGGTGAGGAAGATGTCGATAGTTGAGTGGGCCCTGGATCTGGTCAACCGAGTGGGAGTATCCGGGCCCAGGATGGTTGATGGCCCTCTTCCAGGTCCTCCTGTAGAATGATGCCATTCCGGTTGCGCCGAGTTTCGTGTTTCGCATTCAGGTAGCCGGCGATGATGCCTCCGAGGTAGTTTCGTAAAACCGATGCTGTCTCGTTACCGACGCTGGCTTGCTTTGGACAATAGGCCGCGATGATGGTGATAGAGCCGACGGCAGATTTGACCTCAACTCCGAAGGCTTCGATAAACTGCAGCTGGAAGCTCGCAAGCATGTGGCAGTTGATATTGTTGTGCAGGGCGATCGCAACTCCTCCTCCATCAGAGCCGCAACGATCAAGTCGCACAAACCGGTAGCCTGGGATGGAGATGCTGAATTCAGGCTTGAGGTGCGTCTCCGTGATGATACCGATGTCGAAGAGTCCTGTTGAGGAAGTCATCGAGCTCTATGATTTTGTTCCGGATGGAACAAGCATTCAAATTAAGGATGCTGATGGTTTGTTTACGGTCCATGTTTGAACAGGAACTTCATCGTCACGGATGTGGCGGCTTTAAACTGTTCTTCCTTTGAGCGGTAGAGTTCGTAGAGCTGTCCTTCGGTGAGTGGCCAGGTTGGGGGCGGTGGCGGCTTTCGCGATTCGATGCTGAACGGAGGCTGGCGGGCGATTTGCATGGCGGTGATTCAAAGGGATCGGTGGTAGGGTTGAACGTTGGTAACGAAACGTCGGGGGATTCTCCTCGTTCATTGGAGGTGGCGGACGGCGTTGACCAAGCCGGGATTGGTGGATACCTGCTTGTGGATAGCCCAAAACTCCGCAGGTATGGGGCAGGCTCGATGCTCAATAATTCGATGAAAATCTATCAACATATCAATCAACATATGGAATATTTACACCTAATTAAACCGAAATCATTTTGCAAATGCCGAGATTCCCAGCTAACTCAGTTCAATCTAAACCGAGATTATCGGTTGACATAAAAAAGCCGAGATCGAAACCGGTACGTCGGCTGTGCGGATCTCGGTTTCAGACAGCCGCGACGCGGCATTTAATTCTAAGTGTGTATGGCTGTATTAAACATGGAATGAAACCTATCGAAATAAAAAAGAAGAAAACTTGAACCATTTGTAACCCGTTTTTGAGGACCCGGAAAGGGAAAACCATATTTTCAACCTGCTCATATGAAGATTTGTATGGGAGCAAAAGGACGCCATTTTTAAGTAAACAGTTGAACTACGTATACCAACAGCACTTTGTTGGAAATTTAATCAAAAACATTTGTAAGTTTTCATGATCAAAAGCTGCATTCAGTTCAGTCAAACGAGAGCTATTAGCGCTAAAAAAACTTTTGCCTAACGTTTTCATTTTTCACAATTTTGAAATTACACCCAGTATAGAAAAAGAAACGAAGCCGTACAAAAACATCCTTATTTGCCTATCATAATCCAAAAGTATCCATATTGCAGACGTTTTGACAGTATTTCCTATTCTTCACTGTACTGAGAACGTCATTTTAAAATCCTTAATGAAGTTGAATTTGACTTCCAGTGTCAATACACCGTCTGCGTTCCTAAAATATTCGATTTCCAGCGGTGTCCGATCCAATAAATATCGATAGTGCAAGTTATTTGACAGTATCTCTCACTTTTTCCGAAACAGAGCCCGCCATTTTGGATTCTCAAATAGCATCAGACATCGATTTTCCGTCTCTTTTCGCCTTTCGATCCATACTTCACCATTTGGCAGGGTTTTTGGTAATAGTTCCCAGTTTTTCTAAAACCGGAAGCCCCCATCTTGGATTCCAAAATGGCGTCATGTATCGACTAACGACCTCCAGGTGACCACCTGAACAACCTTGTTCAAGACGGTATCTTCCAAGATGGCCAGGATTTCGAGATACAGCTTGTACAAGATATTCGTGTGCACAATAGCGTCGCGTTGTGGGCCAATTCTGGACCACCAACTGGAAGGCCTTGACTTACTGAACAACTTTCCTGAAGACAGTAACTTTGGAGTCATCCCTGCTCTTCCCAATAAATTTCCCCAAGGACCTTACATCAATGAGGTAAAAATCCCGAAAATTTTACACGTTCAAATTATGTTAGTTTGATCAGCTAAAGCCTTTTAACATTAAATTTCGGACACTTTTATTTCAGTGTAGATTTTGAGTTATTTCACGGATCCCTGAAATGTTTCACTTATACGACAGTGGAAACTCTCCACTTTATCTCGTGGTACAACATGTTTATATTCTTGTTACATTCAGTAAAATGACGTCAAATCAAGTGGAAGTGCGCAAACGCATTTTGTACGAACGGCAACAAAATCCAAATTTATCGGTACGCGATCTTGCCAAAAAACTTAAACTACCAAAAAGTACCGTATTTTGTGTTGGCAAATCATTTGACTAGCGCTTGAAAGTGAATCGTAAGGTTGGAAGTGAAACAAATCGAAAAGTATGCTCCCAACAAATAAGCAAGAAGGTGGTAGCCATTATTGAGAAAAATCCCAATCTTCCTGTGCGATATGTGGCTCGCCAAGTTGAGAAGTTAAAATCATGCGTACAAAAAGTGAAACAGAGGCAAGGACTGAATTCGTACGAAGCGAAAGAGGTGCCTAGCCGAAATGACAAGCAACATTTCACTGCAAAATCTCGTGTTAAGAAGCTTTACACCAATTTTTTGTATCATAATGATTGATGACACATATGTACTCGAACACTTTAAACAGCTTCTGTGTCTGGCTTTTTATTTCAAATTCTCGAAGAAGTATTTGATTTGGTAAGCCATACGTAGTTGTGGTCGAAAATCTGCAAGTTTCATCTCTACAAGCACTATCAATAAGGATATGCACGAGAAAGAATGTCTGCAAAAGCGCTTGCTCCGAAATCCGCCCTGGAATGGTATAAGGTACAAGAGGTCCAATACGTGCCAAAAACAGTCAATATACCAAACTGTCCTGAACTTCGCCCAATGTAGAAGTACTGGGCTCTAGTAAGCGGAAACCCTTTGAAACTAAGAAGAAAGCCAATAGTAGCGATGATTTCAAGAGAAGATAGAGAATCTTCACGGCGGGCTTATCTAAGGATATCGTACGGAACCTGATGGCGGAAGTACCACAGAAAGCTCGAGAATTTCACAGAAAGAAGGATTAGCATCTTCATCAACTGTTTCTAATGTATAACTTTATTGTTGTGAAAAAAACAAACAGTTCAGAAGACAAGAGCTTCCAAAAGTTGGAGAGTATGGTTCAGAATTTAATTACTACGCGGACTCTGAATATATGTACAAGAGTTCATTCTTTTAACGAGTTTATATCGTGATCCCGACGAACAAGAAAGATTAAAACTTCAACAAAGTAATTCAGAAGGTCAAAGGCTTCCAGATTATGAGTATGGTTCGAGAAATTTGATCAAAACGTGACGCGAGTGTGCATGTACTTAATAGAATCCTTTTTTAATACGTTTAAAGCGTGATCCCGAGCTCCTATAAAGTTGTAACCTTCAGCAACGTTGGTCAGATGGTCAAAAGCTATCGGGAGGTAGAGAGTTTGTTTCGGCTTTATGTTACTAGATCGCGCTATTGAGCATGTGAAAGATAGCATTTCCGAACATTATGAGGCCAATCATAGAAATCAAGTCGACCGTCACATAGCTCGAAAGGTTTGTTTTCTCGCTTTCTAAAGTACTTCTAAGTGCATCATTTCAGTACCTTTGCACTTGGCATTTGGAAATTTACCCTTGAGGTATTTAGATTATGAAACTGTGCTTAGATTCCTTGAAGTATAGAAACAAAAAACTACTCAGAATTTTGGGCATATCCTAGAAAATTCAATAGGAGACTTCCCAGAGCTTGAGGAAGATATTTTCTAAAAGTTCTGGAGGACGCTTCCTCGAAAAAAACTTCTCCAAAGGTCAGGCAGAAACTTCTCAGAAGTATAGGAATGAACTTCTTACTAGCTCAAGCCAAATTATCCCTAAAAAAGCCGGACCAAACATCCCCGAACTTCAAGATAATACTTCTCAGATGTTCAGGAGAGCACTTCCGCGTAAATCAGGAGGGGACTTCTCAGAGTTTCAGGAAGAAGTTAGGGAAGAGGACATATAAGTAGTTTGGAACTTTCCAGCGGTTCTGGAGCTCTACCCAGAAATTTTAAAATGGAACTTTCCTTAAGTTCTGGAAAAACCTTCTCAGAAATTCAGGAATAAACAAACCAGGAAGGGTAAAACGGTTTTGTAAGATAAATTTCTCATAACTTTCCCCCAAATTTAGTTTCCACAAGAATAACCTTCCTGAAAACCCTTAATGTCAACACATGGTAAATTTCCTAACACATCACCCATAACTTTACCACTTTCTATCAAAACATGCATTCCATGTTTCCCATACTAGATTTGTCATTAAGTGCTGAAGCAAAAAATCAATGCAACACTCGAAGGCGTTACAACATATTAGCCTTACCTACGAACTATCCCCACGTCCATAATTCAAAGCAATGAACTCTAAGTGGTACAAAACCATCCGACTACAACTTAATTACCGACTTAAAAAATCAAGTAAATTCTCCTTGGAATTTTTGAAAAGACTTTCCCAAAGTTTCGGTTAAAATTTTCTTTGGAGTTCAAAAAAGGCCTTATTAAATGTTTAAAAAGAATAAGCTCAGGAAATAACTTCCCCGAATTTCAGAAAAAAAATACTAGGCACTACCTATAAGTTCTGGAAAGAATTCCCCTAATATTTCAGGAAAAATATTTCACTGAAGTTCAGGCAAAAACTTCCCAAAGTTGAGGAAGAAACCTCTCCAAAAAACAAAACTAAATTTTCGAGAAGCATTGCTTGAGCAAGAATTTCTCAGAAATTCAGGAACAACCCAAATTCCCAAAAAGTTCAGGTTTTCTCAGAAGTTCAGGATGAAAATTCCAACAAATTTAAGTGAATTTTCCAAGGAATTCTGGAAAAGACTGTCCCAAAATTTCGGTAATTCTATGGAGCTCAAAAAAAAGTTTAAAAAGAAAAAGCTCAGGAAATAACATCGTCAAATTTCAGGAAGAAATTTACATGAGAGGGCACTAAATATAAGTTCTAGAAAGAATTTATTAATAATTTCAGGAAATAACTTCTCTGAAGTTATTTAAAAAAATTCTACAAAATTGAGGAAGAAACAAATCAGGGAGGGCAAAACGTATAATTTCTCAAAAAATCAGGAACTAACTTTTACAAAGCTCAAGACGATACGTCCAATAAGTTCAGGAGAGACTGGATTTTCCAGAAGTTCCGGAAGAAACTTCCCAAAACTATTTCGTTGGACCTTCCCAGAATTACTAAAGAGCTTTTCCGTAACACAGAAGGGAACATTTCAGAATTTCAGAAGGAAGCTTTCTCGAAGTTCAGGAAGAAACCTCTCCAAAGAACAAAAATATTTTTTTCAGAAGCATAGGAGGTAATTCCTAGTATCTGGAGCAAGAATTTCTCAGAAATTCAGGAATAACCTTCCCTGATGTTGAGAAGAAAATTTACCAGAAGTTCAGGACTTCTCAGAAGTTCAGGATGAAACTTTCAACAAATTTAAGTAAATTTTGAGAAGTCTGGAAATTTTCTTTGGAGTTCGAAAAGGGACTTATAAAAAGTTTAGGAATAGGAAATTACTTCGCCGATTTTCAGGAATAAACTTTCTAGAGAGGGTAACACCTAAAAATTGCAGAGAAGAGCTTCTCGGAAGTTTAGGAGATAACTTCCTAAAAGTCTCGAAGGAAACATCCCAAAGGTTTAGTTTAAACTACCCGAAAGTGCTTGAGAATTTCAGAATCGAAAATTACCGAATTTCAGAATGAGGCTTTTTCGAAATTCAGGAATTCAGTATTCTGTTCAAGTACATTTCCAATTTAGTAAGTAATACAGCAAGTAATAAGAGCAGTTTTCGGAGTCATTTGTTATGACATTAATAATCACACATAAGGAGAAATTAACGGTTGAATTGAATATCAGTCAGAGCCTAAACAGCAGAAAAACGATTTATAAACCGAAACTTTAGTCAACTTCCAACATCAAGCTGCATCCATCTAGCCATCTAGCTACTCGCATCTAGCCTTCTCTACTCGGCTGTTGATTTACACACAGAATACCATTACGAATGTTGTCCACACTTAGCACACAAATCCACACAGACACATAGAAATAGTCACCTTCGCTGTCGTTAAAGTTTTCCAGATAGGCCGACCTGTCCGCGGAACACCGCCCCGACGGAGCTGTCCCTTCTTCGCATTGGCACATATAGGGCGGTGGGGGTGGAAACTCGAGAAGCTCATCAACCCGCCAGCTTCGGTTCGAGTCTCGACTTTCGGAGCGCCGCAGCTGTTGGTCCTTCGATGATGACGCTGATGACAGCTCGTCGCTGGCCGTCGTTCGCATCGGATCCCAATAATTACTTTTAACACTTTTATTATCGTAATTATTGTGAGCGTCGCAGCCGTTGGAGGCACCGGTGACAACGTGGCCAGACGCTGCCGTCCGGTGGCCATCATTAGTCTCCTTCGGTGGGCGTGAAACTGTGCCTCCACCGCTGGCAGAAACGTCAGCATGCGAATCGCAACGGACACGTGTTTGTGTCATACGTGCAGCAGATGTCGCCACCGTCGATAGATCCTTCCATTCGCCTGCTGGCCGGTCCGAAAGCGGGGCCGATCCGATGCCACCGACAAGGGGATAAATTTCATTTGAATTTAAATTAATCCAATTACGATTTGGCTGATTTGATACATTTAATTTTGAATGTTGCTCGTTAGGGAGTTCTCCGCAGAGGCATTGGCGGTCGATTTCGTCGAAGGATGAAGCTGCTGGATGGGATTCCACATCGGATCGCCCGCTGGTTGTAATTAGTTTTTCATTGTAATTATGATTTTCATCTATTATTTCATTTAATAATTGGTCGTTTGTAATCGGTGGCACTGTTTGCCAATGGTGGCGTTGTTGTAGTTGCTCGGGGTGACATTTGTCGAAATGATTAGCAGCGGCGTTTGTCGTATGATCCCGGCATTCGGTGACGGTGATTTGCGGTGGCATTGGCACCGGATTGGAGCCGGTGTCAATATTTAAATTCAAAATCGCATCTGAATTTATATTGAACTCAGCCCGTTGCTGGTTGGTCGGATTGTCTGAATTATGAGTGTCATTGTGGTTGATAGAAAAGTGAACCGGAGTGGGAGCTTTGCTGTAGAGGTTGGTGCGCTTCGTTGGAGTGCTTCTGGTTTTGAGTGGTGGTTTCGATTGGATTCCATCCTGATGGAGAATGCTGTCACCCTCCGAACTGGTGGATGCTGCTGGCTGGTGTCTCGTTTGCTGATGACTGTTGGGGTAATTATCCGTCTTGGATTGAATTGGATCATCCAGGAGGAGGTCTTCTTGGCTAGGAGAAACTTTGTAGCATCGGAGAAGAATCTCCACCCCGACGCCGGATTGTAACTGTTCTATTGGCAAGAAGTACCGCCTCGGAGGTGGTGATGGTGGTTTGGGTTTCAGCTCCCGGCTACCAAATACCGCACCCTCACCCTCATCCGGTTCCTTTTTTGCGTCATCTGGTGGACGCCTTTCACTTTCAATATTTTCACCTCGTTTAATGGAATTATTAGCAATGTCATCAACTTTTACCCAACTTTGCTTGTCAAGCGTTCCATTATCACTGGTTCCCTTCCCTGTGTCACCTTTCCTACCCCAGTCGGTCAGGACGACGTTGGCCTTGTCGAACTTGGTTCGCAGTGGATCGATTTTGTGCTGCTTGCGAACCCGTTCGTCAAAGTATACACTTTCGTGGCTGCCGTAGCGGCGAACGCCATCATATGTAAAGGACCCACCTTCGGTTTCCCCCACGGAAGGCCCCATCCTATCGAGGGGCGAAGGAGTTCTAGCCGGGGGCCAAAAGTTGTCACAAGATCGATGTCGCACCGGACGACGATTGATCCGCATGACCGTTTCCCGGTCGATGCAGGGTGTTCTGGTTCTCGGCGCAGCGGGTGCATCTCGTTGTCTCGTGCGGCTGGGACGTTGCCAACCTGGATCGACGGAACCGGAACGGGCGGGGCCGAAAGAGAGAGATGGAAAATAATTGCGATTATCAATCTTTCAACTCACACAGAACATGGATGAACATCATTTTGGGACATGAGGCACGTACACTGATGTAGGGTTGTTCAGTTGAGTGTGGTGTGGATGTTCAAGGTGTTTCGATGAAGGAATGTGTGCCAGGTAATCTGATTTTGGGCGGGAAATGACAACATATATTTAAATTAAATTCATTTTTCGACATTTCCCATGAAATGAGTAGATAAGACACTAATGAGTACATTTAACTTTGGCATTTAAAAAAATGGACAATGGGTTAACCTTCACCCGCAATGACTAAATTACCCACGCAGTATCAATCATAGTAACTCATGAGTCAGCACACAAAATTTGACAGCTCTATCAGTCGAACTCTTATGGCACCGTTATGACAAAAACAAGTGCTGTTGTTTTTCTCACCTATCGTTGTTTGATGAGTTTGCCTGACAATGTCACAGCGGTGTTGCGCTACACGATAAAAGTTCACCGGCAACCATCATGCAACTCATCAAGCCATCGTAACCTGGACTACGGTGAGCTGTTGAGTTGTATAGTGACCAAAAGGAAGAAGGCAAATGTTTTGACATTTCTGATTAGGTGGTTAAAGTAGAATTGAAAATTTCAATATTTATTTTCAACATTTAATATTTATTTTCGCAAATTGTTTGCGAATCATAAGGGTAGTCATTTTTTGTAACCTAGTCGATTGCGTGATTAGTGTGGATTTCTGAGTATCTACATTAATGTACTTCCAGTTTTGGCCCCTGGTTGGCTTGAGTTAGATCGGCTAAAATTTCCCTGTTCAACGTCGGATCAAAAAGTCAAACAACATTTTCTGAAAACACAAGCCACAGGTACATAATGCAAATAGGTTTGCTTCTCCACTGTGTGATGGTAATTATTAATGTATTCTTATGTTTACAGCTTTTAGTGGTTCATCAATGCACATAACCACTGCTGTGGATTCGTTTGTATTGAAATTCCTGCACATATTTGGTTCTGTTCATCTGTAACGGGTAAGACCACTGCGACACTCGGCTGAATTGTAACCAACGAAGAACGTTCTAGTGTCAGCTGCTTCCAACTTTGCCTGCACCCAGTCTACCAGTCGACGTATCGAAAATAGAATGAGAATCGAACTTTCAGTGTTGGGACGACGCATGGACCCTCGCCTACCGTGGAAGAATGGATGTAAGGGAATGTCTTATGTGAATCTATGTAAGGGAATAATTATGTGACAAAAGGCCTATTTGCTTCAAAGATATATTTCAATGCGAGAACTTAAAGCTCCTAAATAAAAACATTGTGAAAAAATTTTGGACCCCATATTTTAAATTTCCTCTTCTCACACCTACTTGTGTTAATTTGCCGGACATGAGTATTATATAATATCCCATTAACATTGGCAAAACCATCCAGCTTTATTAAGTTTTACTAAAGTTTTATGAAACCCACTAGAAATCAATTCGGTTTTATTATGGCAGAAAGAGATGCCAATAAGTTTCAAATTTAAGTCAGGTTTATAAGAACCTACACAGCTTCTTTACAACGATCTTAAAACCTTGACTTCTAAAATTCCTTTTATTCCTATCAAAGGTTTTATTTTGACTTTGTTAACTCATAAATGCTGTTTTCAAATGCCGTTTTAGGATTAATTCATATTATGATGGTCAGTTGAAAAAGCATTTTAAAACCATTTTGTTTCCAGTAAATGCATTAGGCGGCTTATTGGCATTGAGGAAAGCTACCAAGATAGTTTTATAGTAGCCATTGCTAAGACAAATTGTATTTTTGGCAAAACTGTGATTTCTTGCAATCTCCATATTGAAATATATGAAATAATAGATATGTGGAAAAATAAATACACCAAATTTTAAATGTAATACAATTGAACTGTAGATCTGAGAAAAATTTCGGTATTCGTTTAGACAACTTTCTTGAGTTCCATCAAATTTTAGAAGTTGCTTGATTAATTTATTGAATATATTTATTTCAATTTTGTTTTTGTTCTTGTAAACTCGCATAATTTCCGAGGCGCATTAATTTTCAGGTCTTATCGTGTCAATATTCACCATAAAATTAGATGCTAAAAAAAACTCGATTTGTTTTATATATTTTGCTACCAAACATAATTTCCCGGAACACTTGAGCTTTTTTCTTAGCCATTATTTACTGTTGAATGAATCAGAAGAACAGAAAATCGAACAAAGCAGAACAACAAAATCCAACCACGAAATCGCCGTGAAGTTTGACAGCTGTGGCCATTTGGCTCTATGCTGGTTTTGATGGCAGCCAATAGGTTTTATGATGGTTCTCAAGTGGTCATAACATCTGTCACTAGAACATTTTCAAAATATTTATGGTCTTGGAAAGGTTTTATGAATTTGTTTTCACAACCGTTAATAGAGTGGGCCATTTTGTACACATTTTGGCTTTAAAGATGCATAGAGGAGGTGTTGGTGGACATAACAGTTTTGAATGTAGTTTCATCAACAAAGCCGGGAAGAGAGCTCATCAACAAAGCCGGGTGGAATAGAACTGAAATTGTTACTTGGAATGACTAGTGCAAAAACTTTAAATCTAGCATGTAACAAACCTTCATATATCTGCTGTTATGACTGTTTACCTTCATATTCAATCTTTTTGTAACCTATTCGTTTCAGAAATGTTATGAGATTTTTTTGCGGATTTCCATTAATATCTAGTGATTCATTAACATGATCATTAAATTAAAACATTGTTTTTGGTCAATTGACATATGAAAGCATCGAAGCTTCTCACCATTTTGGAAAAGCAGAGTATCAGAAAAATGTGCGGTTATGCGGTTGTACTATAAAGGGTGATACGGTCAAAATTTGGTCAAGGGAAAACGCGTGTAAATCGGTGAAATCGTTTATTTAAAAAATCAAATTAAATTTCTTTTTCAAGTTCAATTAGTATAAAATTCAGGAAAAATATTCAGTTAGGCTTCCGCTTTTCCAAATCCGAATTGCCAGGCCTTACGCTTGACCCCTGCCATCAGATTTTGTACAGCCACCTCGTCCACCTTCTTCGCCGCAGAAAGCCAGTTTGCCTTGAACTGCTGCTCGTCCTTAGCAGCTTTTTTGGTCTTCTTTAGGTTCCGCTTGACAATAGCCCAGTATTTCTCAATTGGGCGGAGCTCTGGCGTGATGGGAGGGTTCTTGTCCTTGGGAACCACCTGCACGTTGTTGGCGGCGTACCACTCCATGGCCTTTTTACTGTAATGGCAAGATTCCAAATCCGGCCAAAACAGTACGGAACAACCGTGTTTCTTCAGGAAAGGCAGCAGACGTTTATTCAAACACTCTTTCACGTAAATTTCTTGGTTGACAGTCCCGGAAGCTATGAAAATGCTGCTTTTCAAGCCACAGGTACAGATGGCTTGCCAAACCAGATATTTCTTTGCGAACTTTGACAGTTTCGTGTGGTTGAAAATATCTGCTACCTTTCCCCTTCCTTTTGCCGTATAAAACTCCTGTCCCGGAAGCTGCTTGTAGTCGGCTTTGACGTAGGTTTCGTCGTCCATTACCACGCAGTCAAACTTCGTCAGCATCGTCGTGTACAGCCTCCGGGATCGCGCTTTGGCCGTCGTATTTTGTTTATCATCGCGATTTGGAGTCACTACCTTCTTGTAAGTCGATAGTCCGGCTCGTTTTTTGGCTCGATGCACGGTTGTAGACGATACACCCAGCTTATTTGCGGCATCTCGGAGAGATAGGTTAGGGTTTCGCTTGAAACTACCGGCAACTCTCTTTGTCGTCTCAGCGGTTTCCGGTTTTCGATTTCCCCCCGATCCAGACTTCCTGGCTGTCGACAAACGTTCCCCAAACACTTTAATTACATTTGTAACGGTTGATTTGGCAACTTTTAGCGATTTTGCCAACTTTGCGTGCGAGTAGCTCGGATTTTCGATGCGCGAGCAAAATTTTGATACGCTGCTCTTCTTGCTTGGACGGCATTTTGACAACTGAAGAGTGAATTCCAAAATCAAAATAGGAGCAACATTCTACACACACACACACACACACACACACACACACACACCTTCAAAATGAGGGGTGTTCAGGTTTTTTAAATGCAAAATTGAAAGAAATACGTCAAGTTGATATTGACCAAATTTTGACCGTATCGCCCTTTAGTCAATATATGTTCTTGAATTTCAATGATCTAAACTGGAACAGTAATTGAAATCAAAGGCTGATCTAGATTATCTCTTTGGAGCTTAGGTCTTCATATCTACAAGCGAAACCATGAATTTTCAGGAAGATTTGAATACGATATAAATTCATGGAGGTCCATGATAGTTCATGGATATGAACTCATGGAAGTAAAAAACTCGAGAATAAAACAAATATTGATGTGACACGTTGTTCTAAGTATCCAAGAACTTTCTGGAGTTCTGGTGTTCATATCTACATGCAAAACGGTTTCATCTAAAATCTAAGGTGAAATAAGTATTGGAGTGGCTATTTGCTCAAGGTTATCCAAGTACTCCCTGGAATTAGGGCACCTTATATCTATAATTGCAACTATAAATATTCATGTAATTTATAAGTACTATATAAATGCATTGAGGAACAAAGATCTGGGTTGAACCAAGTATTCAAACAAAAGGTTATTTTTGCCCGACAAAGGAGATCCAGTCATCCCCATTTTCTGTTTTACTTAAATATATATTAACTGGAACCTTAAGCTATCAGCATAACTTTGGTTAAGCTAGTAGATCTCACGACATTAACTTCAGGAATATCTTGGATGACAAAGGTAGTTCTACAATAACAATATTTCTTTCAATATTATTGGGTTTTTAAGAGAACATCCTTAAGCTATCTTAAAATTATCACTTGTCACGCTTGCAGATCTTGAGACCTCAACTGCAAAGAGTTTCGGATGACTTCGAACATCTGTTTGACGCATTACTTTGTTTAATTTAGTTCAAATATGTACCACATTAGGATACTTTTTAAAGATCATTTGTTAGAAATGTAGATCTTGAAACGTATACTCTCCAAGAAATACTGATAAAAATCCGTGTTACTCATCCATAACTACCATTTACTTTATCATAGTCTCTTGATTCTCCAGAACAGCAGAATCTTTTTTTTACGAAGTTACTTCGGGAAAAAACGAGCAGGACGCAGAGCGCTATGTTGACACTATTCCAAACACTCATAAACATGTTACTAGAAACGAAACATTTAAAGAATTGTTAGTACTTAAAAGTTTGCAATGGGTTATCATAGAACTGAAACGTACTTATAGAATATTTTAAGTAGTGAACATAATTTAAGGTGCATTTAAGTATTCAGACGTACTAAACGAAAAATGAAAGTATCCGACGGTATGTAGAGAGTATTTGAAGTATTAAAATAAATAATTAAAGTACTCAAAACTGATTGAAGAGTATTGAAAGTACTTGAAATTTGTCGAAGAGATTAATATTCAACTCAAAACTATAGCCATTGGTGGACATTCAATATCCGTTACAAGCGCAGTGAATGTTTAAGCTTGAGGTTAATCTTGAATAGAAACTGCTTCGATTATGCTGTTTGTCCTGTACCACAAAATCAGTACCATAACCTGTTGCTTCAAGACTTTAACCAAATCGTTGTGTGCGTAAACATAAAATGTATGAACCATTGCACATTAAATATGTATGTTTTTATTAATAGATTTTCATCAGTAGGAGTAGGAGTACTCGGATAGTTATCATTTGTTTTTCTCAATAAATTTGATTTATTAATGCTGTTTTAAGTAGTTCAATCATTTTTATTCATATTTATTATAATCGTTTACCTACAACCAGGTTTACAACATTATTTTTCGTTCCCATCTTAATTTTTTGCTAGGAAAGTCTTTTTTATCTGTGTTTAACTGCAAAAAATCTCGGTAAAAATCTTTACTTCAAATTGTGTGTTGTGAAAGGAAAGCAGATCAGTAGACGAGGGATTTATAATCACTCATGATAATGAATCAAGAGGTGTTGGTTATGATTACTAAAAGTTCCAGGATAGGTGAACTGATAGAAACGTCTGCTCAAGTTAGAGTGCAAGTAACGAATGAAGGTTCATTTGAAAAATCAAAGCTTACTATAATCAGTATTCAGATGCAACGCTTACTATAACAACAATCAATGATTCTTATGATGCGTGTACATTAATTTGTTGAATTTAGAATTTAGCTGTGATGTTAATATTAGCTGGCCAACTTCTCCTTTCCTTCTTTGGCATCCATTATGTCCGTACTCAGGTGGTTCCGGATTTAGGACTTATTCATATTGTAGTGCAAAGAACTTGCCCCACTTTTGCAAAACAATGCGGAATAAGTAAAAAAATTGTAATGAACTTTCCTAGTAAGAGCCAGCTTCCCATCTGGTCGTTTGAAATACAGACGTTTTCTTCAACAAGATTTGAAGTCTTCTGATCACCTCGTTGTTCTTGCAAAAGGCTACCGTCCTCATTTTCAATGGCATGTTCCTCACCGCTGCAAAGAAGTTTGGATATTTTTTTAAAATCGAGTTGAATTTCAAAGGGCGCAGATACTTGAGGTCAACGCTCGATGCAGTAGTCAGAACTGGATCGTTCAGATCAAACCGTTTAAAGATCTGTTTAATCAAATCGGTATAGAAAGCAAAGCAGATCAAGTGAAAAGCCTCCTTCCTGGTATCATCTAGAGTTTCGGATTTAAGCATTTCTCCTGCAGCTCCTCCGATATATATTTCTGTCTTCTTACCAAGAAATATGAAACTCCGACATCCTGATTACACATGTTCAGGAATTCCGTAGCCTTTGAATGGAAGATACGATACGTTTTGATGATGAGAGTCAATACGTAGCTCAAGAAGTGGAGAAACGGCTGCGTCATCGGGTAAGAAGACAACAATGAAACCGTTGTCTCAGTTGGATTAGAACCAGAACCTTCGAAAACCGTTCCATATTCCATTTGACAACTGACTCCAACGATAGCCATCTGGTGGCAGACGGATGCAGAACTGTGTCATCTGGAATTTCTTGAATCGTTTGAAGCTGCAGGACAAGTAACTGCAGATATATCGCATCATTTGTTTCAGGTACAATGGCAGTCACGTTTCAGCAACTTCTTGACGAATCGGTCAGAACCCAGCATTACTAAAGCTCTATCTGATCCAAAGCCGACAAACCT